>CM067092.1:1150427-1420817 GCA_034008185.1 Gorsachius magnificus
TATATTCTTAAAAATTTTTAAGTATTTTCTAGTCATGCAAAAGCAGTTAACACCACTCCAGAGCATCGAACTCCATTGGAACATGTCCTGGGTTTTTTTGATAACACTTACTCCTGTGTAAATACCTGTCCCCCATCCTTGCACCGATGGCGGGAGGAAGGTGACTAACCCATCAACCCTTTGGGCCCTCGCCAAGGTGACAGAAAACCAAAGCCTCAGTAGAGACTGAGCAGAGCTGTGATGAGAAGGGTGTAAAACCACTACACCCATTAGTTACAAGGGAATCAAACTGGTTTTTCATGAGGTGTCATTACCAAGCCCTGCCAAAATGCCAGACCTCACCTTCCTAATAGCAGGTAGCAGAACAGAATCGTATATCCTTGACTACTTAGCGCTAGAATACGATAATCTCACCCATGGTCTTGAAGACACACCTGCACAGGAGGTCAGGAGCTCTCAGCGCTGAAAGAAAACTATCTTGTCAGCAAACACCGGACAGAAGAGAGACTGTGGCCGAGTGCCAGCCTGATGGCATTGCTAAGACAGTAAAACATGTGCAATCTGGTAGCAGAAACACCTCAAACGTGCTCTGTTGCAAGTAGGGAGATGCCTAGTTATTTCTCATCACCAGCTCAGCAAACTTCCTCTGGGCTCTGAGGCAAACAAGTTGCTTTCCCTCTCCCATAATAAGGACCAAGTTGCACCATCACTTACATCTGTGGACCTGGCACTTTCCAAAGGCTTGCACAAGCGTTAGCGAAACTCAGTCAACAATTCTCTCAGGC
The DNA here is from genome assembly GCA_034008185.1 of Gorsachius magnificus. Lineage (NCBI taxonomy): Eukaryota > Metazoa > Chordata > Aves > Pelecaniformes > Ardeidae > Gorsachius > Gorsachius magnificus. The sequence continues at coordinate 1,151,213 of CM067092.1, forward strand.
AGCAGAGTCCAACCCACTCATGCAGTGTTTGCAGGGCTAAAAGGTGTGGAAACTCGCTACCAGTGCTTGGTGATCGCTAGCATCAGCAGATCTGAACACCATGCAAGGATCTACAGAGTCAAAAGGCACCCCTTTCAGAGCTGCCCAAAAGGCTGCGTTTGAGCGTTGTAATGCATCGCAGATCCCTGTATTTATAAGCCACGGAAGGTACCGAGCTTCCACAGTGGTAGCTACACGCTTGCGTGATGCAAACGTTATCCTCCACCCGAAACCTCCTACGTATCCACATCAGGCTTGAATTAAGTTTGCCTCCGTGCCTTTCTGCTCACCGGACATGCAAGATAATTTCTGACCTGCTTTTTCATCAATTGCTCCTCTTACCTGTTTCAAGTAATCACAGCCAAGCCACCTTTTTTTATCGTTTTTCGGCACTGAGGTGTGTCTGGACAACAGCTTCCCCCACCCTCTAAGGGCAAGACTGAAAGGTATTTCACAGGCTGTAACTCTCCTCCTGTGCCTATGTCCCCTTTGCAATCCCTCTGCAAGAGGGGAGATGGGGTTCTTGGTTACCTTAACTTCACCTAGAAAAGCACTTTTATTCCCCTTTTCCCCTCCCTCTCCTTTCTCTAGGGTAAGCAACAGAAGATTATCTCCTTTATCTTTCCCACTGCTTGTCAAACCAAAACCAGCCTCAGGTCAGCAAAATTAGGACCCGCAGCAAGAAAAAGCCAGGAAAGCAAAGTGAGAGAGATAAGGAGTTTGACAAGAACGCTCTAGGAAAGTCTTTAGCAGCTCCTGTTGAGCATTACTAAGAACGATGGATTGCAACTGCCTTTGACCCTAGATATTTGGAAGGAAGTTTGATAATGGCAATTTTGCTTTGCAGCCTCCTGCTTGTTTGCTTGCCGACACACACACACAAGATACAGGTTGCAAAGAGGTGGCATGACAAATAAATCACAGGCAGGTAAGTACCAAAGGGTCTCATTGGCTTGCCCAGAAAACACAAGCTGGGACCTATGCAGGTGCTTATTAGGATGGGAAAATGAGTTGAGAGGAGGAGGCTTGATCGGGGATAGAAGCAGCTACGGATAAAGCCAGGTTCCTCCTCTGTTGCGGCCAGGGGTACAGGCCCAGCGAAGTCAGGCTCCACCACAGCAACAATGCCTGTTTACTTCTGGTTTGGAAAACAGAAGCTAGTCAGGTGCCAGAAGAAATGCTGGGAACTGCCCTAATTATATAGGGAGTACCAAGTCAAACCGACTTCAGCATGATGCAACGCTTCTTTCCATGCCCAGCTCTGGGAAACTGCTCGCCCCCATACAAGCAAACCTCTGGTTTACTCTTCTTGCATTAACCAGACACGTGAGGGTAATCATATCGCCTGCTGTTTTTTTATCCAGCAGACTTGAACTTCCAGTGCCTCTTGTTTCTGTAGCACCTTCTGGTTGTTACCTTCACCTCTTACCTTGACAGTCCTCCCAAGACACGGGGAGATGAGTAACCCTCCACTGGAACTGTGTCCAAGGACTGAGAGACAGCATTTTGGGGACTGAGCGAAGCTGCAAGGCAGATCCAGCTGGGAAATGCCACCTAGAGGCCAAAACGTGCTTTTACCTATTTTTTTATGTTTGACTTCATGTAATTGTGGTACTTGCTCCTTTCACTTCAGTATGGTCGTTCTCCCACCACCTCTCTGTGCGAGGGCAGTGTTATCCCTACTTTGCAGATGAGGAGCTGGGGTTCTCTGCTGTGCTGCAGCAGGAGTCCCAAAAGCAGTGCCAGCTTTTCTGGGCAGCCCTGCACCTGAACTAGAACACGCTGTCCCTCAGGGCTTTCTGCGCTCACCAGCTTGGGTTTAGCAGCTACCTCCACTGCACATAGGAGAGGTGCGTCCGAGTTGTCCATTTGCACAAAAGGCCATTCCTCTAGTAACTAGCTGCGAGTTTAGCATCAGTCAACTACATTACACAATCCAGAAGCTGGGCAAGCTTTACAGAAAGGAGCAAGGAACCAACATACTCCACTCCTTCCTCATCCCTTAAAGCAGGTGGGACGCCTGGCCTTTTACAAAACCTTAGGAATAAAGCCACATCTCTCAGCCAGGAGTGGTTTCACCATATGAGTGGTGTTCTTATATGTCACAATTTTTTTTTTTTTTTTTTTTTTTTTTTTTTTTATATATATGTAGATGGGGCACTGGTACACATTTACAGAAACAGCGAGGGAAGGAAGGGTCTTTCCATTAACGCTGTATTGGTGCCGGCACGTTGGTGCATCACACGGAGGCCAACACAGCTTAAATCTCTGAAAGCAGCGTCTGTCTCCCACTCAAATGGGATGTGAGGTGACACAAGCAGATTCCAGAAAACCTGGGAACCACAGGGCTTTTTTTTTTTTTTTTTAACAACACGCTGCTGAAGAATTGCACTCTAGAATTCAAGCTTTAAATATTTAACCCTACAGCCCTGGGGAAAAAAAAAAAAAGCCCAAGGTGACTGATTGGTGCAAACCAGAACTGCATGAACTGTCCCAAGCAACTGGCTGGTATTTACTTCAAGATCGAGCAAGGCAAAGGTTGGTGAAACTAGTTAGCTGTTAAAGCAGCAAATAAAAATTTCCAGGAAAAAAAGCCCAACATAAAACTACCCAGAAAATAACTAGAAGTTTAAAAAAAACCCTAATTTCTAAGCAGCATATCGAGCTCCCAGATGAGGTTAAGGCTCATTTGAGTGAGGCACTTCCCATACTTCTGAAATTTGGAACACCAAAGCTCCTGGGGAGCCAGGAGCTGGCATGGAGGGAAGTTCCAACTCTGACCTAAACCCTTCATTTAAAAACAAAACAGAACCGAAGCACTTTGAAAGATTATAGGGTAAAGTACACTCACTATAAATGTCAAGCTAAACAGTGGTGAACATAGCATTATGATAACCATTTTCTTGCGGAAAAGAGTTTTTTTCATGTACTAAGTGGACAAAGCCACAAAAATCACCATTACCAGCAATAACACATCAGACAAGATGAAAGCTTAGTGCAGCAGGATCTTCAGCCAGTGCAGTTCTTGGGGGAAAGCGAGCGAGCTATGGTAAAATAGTATGTGCTGACTTGACAACAGCCCCAGCAAATATTTCTGCCCCCACAAAGGGAATGATTAAAATCCTGTTCGTCCTGAGATGTTCAGAATGGGATCTGCCCTTTCAAAGATGGAACACAAAATTAGGAAGTCATCTCTTCTTGGTTTATTTGGGTTATTTTTGAATAGAAATAGGCTCCTGCAGCAACAGAGGCGCATGCTTCCTTATAAAGAGAGGCCTAGCATGCCTTCTCTCAGGTTTCCTTCTGATGCCTCAGGAAGAAGCCAAATCACCCACCAATCATGGAGGGAATACCAAAATTAGCTTCAATGATTTAAGAGATGGCGGCAGAACTCCTTTTTGGCATGAGTGTCTCTTTCATCGCCCTTGTATAGAAAAAAGCCAAACCACAGAGAGGAACCAGTCGTGAGAAGTATTTCATTAGCCAGGCTGCAGCTATGAGAAGAGGTGGCTGTTGTCACCAGAGCAACAAAACAGAGGACAAGGGTGGAGAGAGAGATGAAGGAATGCTGATGTGCTGGGTTGGGATTGAAGAGGGCACAGCAGGGTGTTTATTCATAGTCCATAGGGTTCAGCAGCTGTTTCAAAACAAGAAGTCACATCAAAGAAAAGAACTGTTAGCACAGCTCCTACGCGAGTTTTTTTTCAACCCAGATAATGGTGAGAAGGAGGAGGGGCTTCAAGAAAACTCCCTGTTCCAGAGAATTAGTGAAATTTGCTTCAGTGTTCACATCAAGCTGTCAAAGAAGTTATGAAAATCAAGTAGGAAAAAAATCCATCTAGGACTTCTCAGGCCTTAGCCCGGCGTAGGTGGGGGTAGCTCTGCAGAGTCCTGTTGATGGCTTCATCCAAGCTCACCACTGGTTTGTAGCCCATGTCTCTTTTGGCCCGTTCACAGCTATAGTAGTGAAACGTTCCAGCTAGGGCTACCCGCATAGGGGTAAAAGTGGGCTTGATGGTGACCAGTGGACTCAGCAGCCACAGCACTAGAGACAGGAACAGGGCCAGGTAATATGCCAGCCAATAGGGAATTCGGTACTTGGGTGGATCGTAGTTCAAGCCAGTCAAGATACGGGACATGAAAGCCCAGAAAGGAACTGGTTCATCATTTGTGATATGAAATGCCTGAAAGAGAGGAAGACAAAAAGCCAGACGATAAAGTCATTACGGTTTTCACAAATTTGTCTCTGTGATGGCCCATCACATGTTCGTGCTGAGGAGACTGAGAACACGTTTTCTTGAGAAACTGCTTTGCACTAACCACCTCTGTCTGAAAAGTGATGAACCCCTTCTTTGCTAAGAAAGCCAACTACTTCTGACCCTCCAGAGGTTAAGATCACTCATAAATGGTCAAACAAACTGAAAGACACAACACAACGGAAACACATTACAGCATCCTAGCTGTACGTACAGTGCATGCCCAGAGCACAGTGGTGCCATGAAAATCTAGAAGAGCTTCTCCTGTCCTGAACCCTATCATAAAAGCTAAATAACTATGTTTCTTGCGTACGCATCTTGGCTGCCCACAATTCTGCCTGGATTTCCTTCACAAGGAGTTTTATAGCATGGTTAAAGTACATTTGTACATCCTAGCACATGTGGTTGCACGCAATGATCACCCAATGGGCAGCCATTCACCATACCCACAGACAGAAAAAAAAATTGACCCATCTGTGCGTGCAAGTTCCAGTCATCTCCAAGAGAGACGTTCAGTACAGACAAAATCAGCACAAACTACAGAGCAGACACAGGAAGCCAAGTGAGGTTTGCAGATGAAGTTTGGATACAGGACACCCACTCCCCTCCGCTTGCTAGGTCCTTCCTTACCTTCCCACACAGGGCAGAGTCTTTCTGAAGATTCTCTGCAGCTAGGATGTGTCCATGGACCACGTTTTCCACATAGGTGAAATCTACCAAGTTCTTCCCATCCCTGCACAAACAAAAGGCAGAAGTTTAGCCCTAAGTCAAGTTAGGCTGCAAATCTGCTTGCAGCAAAAGGAAGGACTTTCACACAGGGTGTATTTATTCCAAGTTCCCTCTTCTCCCACACTCTCGCTGCAACTTCAGGCTATACCCTCCCAGAAATATGAAATCACTACAGACTATTTTGGAGACAGAGGAAAGGCTGTTATTGCCTCAGCTCTTGTCAAGGCCCCCGAAGTTCACATTCCTGTAACAGTACCATTTTTAAACCTCACCAGTTCCCAAGTTTCTTGGTGTTACAGACCCTGCAAGTCTTGGAATCGGCAGACTGATCCACAGAAGCAGAACAAACAGAAATGGAGTGGTAACCAGCACAAAGAAAGTCACTTAAGGACAAGCTTTCGGTTATGAATTTCTTGGCTCACGGAATTCTGACTTATTCCCTCAACTTCAGCCCTAGCTGGAACAGATTTAACCCACTGTGCTAAACCCATTGCTACACAGGTACAGAAAATTAAAATGAATCTGCGTATCATTTTCAAGAGTCCAGCTAAATCAAACAAGCAGTTTGTTACAAAACCATCCCCACGCTCACTTGGCCATAAAAGCAGTATTGCTGCAATCCAACCTTCTGAGAAAGAATCAGTTCCATTTCCTACGTTCCTGCATGAATGGCTATTTTATTTGCTTTCCTGGAAGGGATATACAGGTCCTTATAGCAGTAGGAAAACTCAAATGAGGAATGCGTGTTTGAGCTGAAAGAGAATGCAGACTTGCACGAAGTGGAAACCTTAGCTTTGTGTGGGTTTGCTGCTCACAGATCAGCTTGATCTCAGTCTTCCTTTTGTAAGGAAGAATAAGAACAAAAAAAAAAGCAACCCCCAAACCCCACAACCCTATTCCCTTTCTTCCTTCTACCCCAAGCACATATTCACATGTGCACACATACACACAAACCAGCTCCTTGCAAGTAATAAAAAAATCTATTATAAATTAAAGAACGCATTTCTTTTCAAGAGCATAATACAACCAATAAAAACATCTTTAGTAGTAGCTTGAACTATTTCTTGCTCTAACATTTTGCTGGTCCACTGGAAGCTCCCACAAGGCTCAATAACAAGGCAAATATCTTTGATCTTATAATCAGAAATACTAAAACACTGCCACATAGGCTTTTTAATTGCAAGAACCTCAAATACCAGAAGTGCGTATTAATTAAATTAACAGCAAGTAATCTGAGCGCTCTCATATTTAAAAGGACAGGTCCTTAGACAATGCAAAGGAAGCTCAAGCTATGTCAGCTTCCCCCGCTGATATTTTTTTTGCATTATGAATGCTACCCATCTGAGCGCACGAGTCCCTACCACAGAAGGATTTTTAAAAAAAGAATCCTGGATCACAAGTGAAAAATTAAAGAAACGTGCTTTTTTCCACGCCACACCACCACTACTGATTTAACGTTATTCCCTTCCAAAAGGGTTTTGTAGGTTCAGCATCAATTTTAACAAAAGCTATAAAATGACTGAGCCTTGCTCACCCAATTATGAATTTCATTTTGCCACTCTTAGCTGCTTGGATGAGGATGGGAACCAGCTGCGGATCTCTAGGACCAAATATTCCATGGGGACGAATAGCAGTAGTGAAGAAATTGTTGCCTGGGTCGTTCGCACTGAGCACTTCCTGTAAGGAAAAAAAGATAACAAAATCAGAAAAGGCTGGGAAGAAAAATATGGCTTAGTAATATATTCCAAGATCATCACTAAAGGGGGTGGGCGTTCCCCCATCTCCTCGGGAAGATGTCAGTGGAAGAATTACTGTCCACCCGTATCTTTAGAAATGATCCTTCCTTTGATCCCGCCTCTTCTTTTTAATGAGAAAAACAAGACAAAAATCTGGTTTCATCACTGAACACTTAATACATTGACAGGCAAAGGAAAGGAACTCTTCGCCTCTCTCGTTTAACACCACAGAAACCAGAGGAGCTTTGAAAGCTCCTTCACTGCACGAATCCTTTATGGACACGTTGGAGAAAAGAAGGGCGCTAAGCAACTCAATCTCTGTCTCTCTCATCAGTCAGTGGAAGACTTCCATCATGGGCCCTCTTGATCACATTCGGAAGGGGTGCGATCCCATTTTCCCAGCAGCACCAAGTACTAGGCAGACGCAGCAAGGCATCTTTGAAGAAGATTTAATTCTATTGGGAGTTTCCTAACGCCGTGTTCTGCTAATTTGTAACAACTGCTGGATTTTCTACTAAAAATCCAAGAACAACACATACAAACAAACACTGAATATTTTCACTGCTTCACCCAAAACAGAGCCATCGTTACAAGCATACTGGGCTAGACTTGATCGCTGCTCATAAGCTTCTGCTTTATTCATCCACTTACTGCAAAGTGGTTACGCTTGCGAAGGAACCGATGTTTTTATGCTGCGTTGTCAATTAAGCTCTTTTCAAGGAACATAAGAGCAATTCTTAAAGGCTAATACTCGACTTTAGAGGACACGCTGTCAGCTTCAGTATGGAAGTGAGTCTGAATTTTTCTTGCACAAAAAGCGTAGATTCTTTCCATGACTGAAATGCAAGACACTGAAGAGAGCTTGAAAAAACATTTGTTCGCTTTGATTTAAAATGTTGTCAAATACTGCAGCATTAAGAACCTGAAATAGAACAGGTACTGGTGATCTGCAAATCCCCAAAGCAGTGGACATTCAGATGTAGGGGGAATTTTCAGACCTTTTTTAACAAGACTATTTTCATCACGTGACCAATAGCAGTAGCTTACAACACCGCTATTAGGCTGGCATGCTCCTTAACTCAGTCTACATCTCCATCTCATCTTCTCCTTCCCCAGCGACTTGTTCACAACCCCATCTCTACCTTCAGGCTGCAAATCAGGTAAATGTGGTTCTGAAACAGCCTTCAGGTAGGAGCAGAGAAGGCAAAAAACTCCCCTCAGCTGCTCTTAAAACAAAGCTGGACCAGTAAAGAAATGAGATCACATGGCTCTTGCAACGAAAGCAACATCTCTGCCAGTTCTTTTATTCTTTCTCTAGAAACAACCTCCATAGTGTAACACACTATTTAATTCAACTTCCCTGGTAATTTAAGTCACAGCTTTATTTTGTTCTCTTTTTATTGAATGAATACACTACATAGGAGTTCCACCGGCCAAGGAAGACATAACTGAGTACTTATGTGTTTGGACTCCTTGAGAGCTGCTGGGAAAGCATCCCCTGGACCAACCCATCAGCACACGCAGGGAAAAGGACATGGGGCACTCGTGAAAGATGCAAGTGGCAGCCACTTGCCATACCTCTCTGTAACAGAACAGATGAATCCATAGCTCCCTAGCCTCCGTGCCGAGAATAAGAGGGCCAAAATCTGGCAGATTTGTCTAAAAGAAGGGAATTTTCTATTCCAGTTACACTCTGAAAACTCCATCAGGCATTGCTCCATGTGCATGATTCTGCGCAGATTTTCTTTGCAATGTAAGAGCGAGATACTTCTTTTCAATGAAAGAGAGATTCCGGAGAACAAGAGAGATCTGTTCAGCCTTGAAGAGTCTGTTGTGTCCCCCAGGGCATGCCCTACTTTCAGAAGGGCAGTTTTAAGCATCGAAAATAACAACGTTAACCTTATGATGACAAATACCTTCTCCTGTAAAATCTTCGTCTCTGTGTAATAGTCGATAGGGTTTTTTGCATAAGGGAGGTCTTCTGATCCATTTTTTATGTCTGTGCCCTCAAAAACTACACTGGCACTGCTAGTTAACACCAGTTTCTGCAACAGATGTGAAAGAAAACAGTTGTTTAAAGCCAAAGACAAAAGGGTCATTATTTACAAAGGCTGAGTAAAGACAATTACAATGTTTAATCAACTGATTCTACAGATTATAAACTCAGCCTAGAAGAACATGGGCTAACAAAAGATGATCTGCACCTGCAGGTAAGAAAACTCCCACTCTGTCACATCATTTAGTGCTACCTTTAGGAGATTAAAACATTTCAACAAACATTCAAGGCAGCCAGTCAAGGGGAAAACACCTCTAGGAAAATCAGAGCGCCCACTTGGCTTGGCACATTTTAGCACTTAACAGCCAGTGAGTGTTTTTAAGATATATTGGCTCATCTCGATGATAACAATACCACGGTAGATTAAACCAAAAAAGAATTCTTATCTTGGATGTTTCTGTGGGATAAAAACGTACCCTAGTGGATTCCAAACAGGAAGTCAGAGATGTATTTGAGTAATCAGAAACATGTGGTTTTAAACAGGATCTACCTTGTAATAGAAAGATGACTAGATCCAGCAAGTTCCAACAAGACGTAACTCCTTGCTCTGACAGAATCCAGGCTAAGCCTGAAGGGAAACACTGCGTGGCCCATTTCCTACAACAGCTTATTACACGAGGGGGCGAGAAAAAAAAACCCCAACAAACAACGAACTGTGGGGCTGGGAGTCCTATGTGATAGACATAATTTAATTCTAAACACTATCACTTCCATATTTGTAGGCAGACACTGGGCAAAATGCATGCTTTGGAGGCAACACCTCCGCCCAAAATAAGTAAGGGATCTTCACATGCATTGCACTTGAAAATTTGCTAAGAATTTAAATGCAAACTCATGTGATATCAAAATAACATTAGGGGAAAAAAAACCCAAAACCAAAAAACTTGCCTGAACAGCAGCCTGGTTTCCTCTGGCTCTTTCTTTTGAGGGCAAATGACCTTCTAAACCAAATTATACTGAGATTACAGCACAAGTGCGTTCCTTCTTATTATATGACAAAGAATTCACATAGGTAATAGACACCATGAATACTCCCACTGCTGGAAAAGCTCTCTTTAGAGCTGTCCCCTTATTAAAGCATGAAAGAAACCACTTGTCGGTTGTAGTTCTCCTGTGGGTGATTCCCAGATGTCTAGTAGGACAAATTTTAATGGGTGCTTTTCCTGCAGTCAGGAAGATTGCAACGTGTAGGTTTTCTGTGGCAAACATGGACTGAGCTTACACCAGAGACCAAGCGGGAGACCAACAGAGTCTCTCTCTGCTACTAATTTTCACAGAACAAGTAGGAATTTGGTATCTCAGAGACCTTTGCCCCTCTATCAAACTAGGTGGAAACTGGTCCATGCTGCAATTGTTATAAAGTCTCATCACTGTCTTATAGTCTCCATGTGCTTTTCTGCCCCTACCTGCACTCCAGCTTCTTTGCAGGCTTCAATGACCGCTTTGGTTCCCATAAAATTCACCTTATAAAACAGCTCCCTGTTGTCACTTGAAGGTGCTGGTGATGCACAATGAAACGCCACTGACACGCCTTGTAAAGCTGGGAGCAAGGCCTAGAAGATACATCGCATGAGACAGGAATGAAGCAACAGCAGTAGTGTCTACTCAGGAAAAAAAAAAAAAAGGAAATAAAACACAGTTCTTTTTCTCATGGAAACAAAACTGCTAAATTTCAAGTTGCATTCCTTCCATAAAGGTGAGCAGCTGGAAAAAGATTAGCATCCAGGATCTTCAGAGTGTCCTCTCCGTCTTGCTAGGCAAAAAAGCACTACATCATCTTTTCTTTCCGGAGAAGAACCTGGGAAATTTCTGAGACCTGGAGGCTATCCAGACTTAACTACTTGCAATAGTCTCAAGAGCAGGCATGAGACACAAAATTACCTGAGATAGGAGTTCGAAAACTTGGCAAGCAGCAGGTTTAACAGCCAGCAGTACCCCATGGCACTGTCTGTGTTCGGGATGACTGCCATAAAGCTCCCAGACATGACACTTTACACTGGTTGGGGGATGTCTCTTCACATTGCATACAAACGTTTTTGCCAAGGCTCACACACATGACTGAGTTAAGGCAAGAGCTCTTAGCGTGCCTTCGCTGTTAGGAATAATACATTCTGCCGTTCTCATGCAGCTGAGGTTAGCAGGGAGAGCACCCACATGCAATTACCAATAGTGACTGTAATTAGACTGTATATCTAAGCTAACAGTAATGCAAATCATTATACGGAAACAAGTTCTGTTCCTTTCAGCTTCAAGCAGACATCAAGTACATTTCTTTAAGTGTTCTAGGTGAGGGTTCCACAGAAAACTTCTTAGGCTACTGACTTTCAGGCTGCTGACAGGGAAAGGTTGGGGGGCACATCTACATACCCTTTTATAGCCTGTACAATGCCTCCAGGTGTCTCAGCACTTCAGGCGAGGCTCAGTAAGCTGACTGAACGAACATTTATTTAAACAGACATCCTTTCTATCTACCCATGTCATGTACCATTGTTAGTCTGTACCTCTTTGTCGCAGAGGTCTCCCAGGAAGAACTGCACTCTGTCATTGTCAAATCTCTTCTGAATATCAAACACGTTGACCGTGTAACCCTTCTCCAGGAGCTGCTCCACCATGTGCTGGCCTAAGAATCCTGACCCGCCGATCACCGTACATTTCTTACCAGCCTGCTGAGATGGGGAGAAAAGCACTTTAGAAAGCAGACATACACCAGCAAACCGTACAAGTAAACTGCTCTGAACTTCCTGAGAGCTTAATGTGCTGGAATTTTGCACAGCTAGTCAGTAGCTAGTTTAATTGGAGGAGTCTAAATTCAGATATCCAAAGACTCTCCAATATGTCTGTGCTATCACAGTAACTTGTAAGTTCAGACATGCTGATGGTCTGCACGGCTCACACGCTGGTTTGCATTTGGCAGGACTCTGCCTCATATCCAAGTGGCACACATAGTACGGAAGAAAAAGAGGACTGACTCTGAAAGCTCTGCCCTGATGGTAAAGCAAACAGAATCTGCTCCAGCCACATGGCACAGATAATTCAGAACACTAAAACTGTCACCATTAACAAGGACAGAACCATTTTCAGAGCATGTGAAACAGGCTTCTCCAAGCCAAGAAAGAAATCGGGTAAAGGCAAGGCCTTTTTAGTTAGTCATTAGTTCTTCCTTTCTTTTTTTTAAGCTTTTAAAATCAATGGCCAGATCACTAATTAACAGATTCCAGTCTGGTCACTCATCTAACTGGACTGAGACCGAAGACCTTACCACCAACACAGACCATACAAGCAATGGGTCTGAGGAAGCTTTTGTACAAAGAATGTTCTGTCCTGGTTGGAAATAGATTTGCTCCTTATTGTTGCTACACAAACCCCACCTCTGCAGTTACACTAGCAAGCCGACGAGCATTTTAACCCAGTGAAACCACACAAAGACAGCAATTCTTCAGAAGTTTCTAAGTGCTACATCCTTAAATAAAGGTTCTACTGCAAAGCGACAATTATCTACAATAGACATTAGAAGAGTTCACTGCAGTTGCTCAGGTACGTTAAAGCATAACCAATTATTTAGAACAGTGCATGCAAAGTACGGTCGGATTAAAATATTTTATAAAAAGTTCTAATGGGTTGGCCCAGTGGTCTGTTTGGTTTTGACAGTTGCAAGAGAACAAACGATACAGAAAGAACGCGTGGGCCTAAGGACTCTCTGCAGTTCACTCTCCTTGTACTTCCCCACTTCAACAGTTTTGCATTTGCTTTACCCATCAGCTTCCCGATTCTCTAAACTCAATCACACCCCTCCCCTCTGCGGTGCCCTCTCCCTGCTGAGGGGGTCTAGCCTTTTCAGCTCCTCCTCAAAAGGCCGTCGCTCCGTTCCATTGATATTTTTACTCATCTTCTTTCTCATTCCAGCGTGTTCTTCATAAAATGAGATCACCTGAACTGCACGCCGCGCTTAGATGTGCTGAAGCAAAGCTTTACAGTGGCAGACCGATGCCCTCTGTCTGGCTCTAAATATCAGAACCATCTTCTACCAGCACAGATGAGAGAGCCCAGGTTTTTCTGTATGATAGCTTTCCACTCGCCCAAGCAAAGGACAGTATTCTAACTGGTGATGAGAAGCAGACTATTTAAGAAATCTTTAGTGCACATTTATAATATGCAATGCAATCTAGGACGCATACATCTTGGGAAAGTACTACATGGACCAACTCAATGAGCTGCTGTTACACTGATTCTGGTAACTGCTGCACCTGGATTAATTAGCAGTTTAAAAAAACACAGGTAGAAAGCCAGGCTACGCATGATTGTACTGGTTTCAGGCTGTGAATTACTCCCTATCTAGTGTTACACTGCAAAAATACAACAGATTGTTCACACTCTCTAACATGATGCTACGCTGGTTTTGTTTGACTGGTGGTTGGTTTGGTTTTTTTTTTTGGTTTGTTTTTTTTTTTTTTTTGCTGCTTTCTTTGTTTCCTAAATCTCTGAGACTCACTGGTCTTCCATAAGCTTCGTATGAATTAATGAGAAAATAGTTCAGAAGGTTGAAATTTCTCTATAAACAAGAACCGCAGGGAATGCAACAGAACAGCTTCATACATTGCACTCCTAAGAGTAATGCCCGAACAGCTCTCTGAGCTAAGCAAAACATTACTCTTTCCATATTCTAACCTCCTGTATTTAATTCAGTAATGATAGAAAGAGGCCACAGGGTCTAATATATCTCAGGGGCCTCAACCCGGCCTTTATCTGCCCTAAAACATGGAATAATGTTATGAGGCATGTAGAAATGATCCTGGAGTAACTACATCTCCAGAGCAATCAATTTGGCAGCACTGACAATGCCGCTGGTGTTCCTGGCAGGGGTAGAGCATTCCTGGATTTCTTTGGAACTAACAACAGCAAACAATTCCTTGGAAAAATCACGTTTCCCCCAGCAATGTCTCTAGAGTTGGTATCAATGGAGGAACAGTCTCATGTCTTCCCTGGTAATGTTCAGAAGAAATATCTATGAAAATATGTTTCTGCAAGACAAATCTTCATAAAGCATCATTTGAGTCCTCAACTTACCGATCTGAGGCGTGTGGCCATTTCTCAGATGCTTCGCTATGAACCCGATTCCTTTAAAAAAGGAGACCATTATTTTATTCACAATACAATACTTTTACTTAAGCATGCCATTAACACAAAGCAAACTTTATTTTAAACACATTTCTAGTTATAGAAATCAAGGTTTGAAGCCTTTATGCTAAAGCAGGAGCATGACAAGAGCGAGCTCTTTCTCTCTGCCCTGCTGAACAAAACAAGCAGCACAAGATAACAGTGACATCAAATAGCTTCCTCAAAGGCATAATTTTAATACAATAAAATACCCTTGATAACAAAGGCACCATCTTATTTTAGCTAGTATTAGCTTCACACACTTTCTTTACGTCTGAATGTCCATACCCCAAATAACATGAAGACAATTGCGGGCTTTGACAATGTCCTCTTCAAAAATACAGTTGCTCAAGGGTGTTAGGAACAAAATAAAACTGAAGTTCGAGCATTTCAGCAGCACCGTGCCCGCCTGTTCCACAGCAGCAGACACAGCACAGAAGAAACACCGGCCCCCACTGGTGCCATCGGCGAAGAGAGAGGAGCCAGTGGTGAGATCTTCCAAGTTTTCCATCACAGGCTGTTGAGGCCACCAGTCTCATTAAAATATGCTCTTCATCCCAGCAACAGCAAACAAAATTCCCAACTGTGCTGGGTTTGTGTGGCAAGGTTTTGGTAGCTGGTGGGGGACTACAGGGGTGGCTTCTGTGAGAAGCTTCTAGAAGCTTTCCCTGTGCCCAATGCCAGTTGCTCCAAGCCAACCAGCAATGGTGGTAGCGCCTCTGTGAAAGCATATTTAAGAAGGGAAAAAAAAACCCCAAACCCTGCTTGGGGGGGATCTTCCTGTCCTTATCTCGACCGAGGAGCCTCTCGGTATATTTTTCTCTCCCGTGTCCAGCTGAGGAGGGGTGTTGGTGGGCACCTGGTGCCCAGCCAGAGTCAACCCACCACACCAAGCCAGCTGGGACCCCACTGTGTGAGGTATAATCGAAGGGCAGAAAAAGACAAAGTGCTTATTTAAACCTGTTTCCAACATAAAAAAAAGCTGCACGCAAAGAATTCTGATGGCTTTACGGTCACTTTAAACCACCACCGTGAATAAAGGGCTGCTTTAGGGGCTGATTGAATTCTCCTTATTCCTGAACAGTGCTTCCCCACCACCTCCTACCACCCGTGCACTGAGAAGGAGCAAGGCTGGGACTAACTGAAAATTAACCATTTTCTGCCTGGGTTGGTTTTCAGCCAGCGCAGCTCCGACCCACCTCCCTTCATGAACACCAGCGCCAACACAACTGGAGTTGATCCAGGAACCAGAGTTGCTATAAAATTATCACAGTACCATGCCTCACGCAAGCAAACACATCTGTCGGACTGGCTCGCGCTGCAAGCTACTCCATTCATCTCTCTTTGTTTTTTATTTTTCTGAAATCCCTTTGAAATGGCAAGGAAAAAGCCCCCCCCCCCCCCCCAAAAAAAAAGGCAGGATTGGTGCCTGTCCAGCCAGGAACACCGAGCTGGTTTGAAAGTACGGGCAGAGCGTGATCCACCCTCCAGCTGCCCCCTCTTCTACCCCCGCATCTCCCTAAAATTGCATTTTGGAGAGGGGCGAGGCCTGCGTTATGAATTGAATGTACATGAATTGAATGTATATGAATTTATGCTCCATCTCCGGTTTCCCTCCGGCTCCTTAAGCCCCGCCAGCCCAGAGCCCCCCCAACCCCTTCAGCTGCCCCCCGCACCCCCCCAGCTTCTCCCACCCCCCCTCCTTCCTCACACCCCAGCCCCCCTCACGGCCCTGCAGCTTCTCCTACCCCCGGCACCTCAGACCCCAGCCCGCCCCTGGGCTGAGCATCGCGCCAGCCGGGTGCCGCTCGCTGATTGGTCCGCGGCCTGCCCCCTTCGGCCAATCGCGTTGACGGAAGGAGGAGCCGGCGCCTCTCCCAGGTCCGTCGCCTCTTGGCTCCGCCCCCGCCACGCGTGGGCCAATAGCTATCGCCTAAGCACCTCCCGCGCCCGGCTCTCCAGCAAATAGGAGTGAGGGTTGCCATAGCAGCGGCGTGGGGGCATTAGCCAATGGGGAGGGGCGGCATTGAGTCTCGGCCTGCTAGGACTGGAGCCTCCCCGGGGCGCCGGCCGCTGGGATGGTGAGTGTGACCCGGCCCGGCGCGGCCCGGCGCCCCCCACCGGCGGCGGGGGGCCCCGGGCCCGCCCGCGCCCCGTGCGGGCTCGCGGGGCTGCGGGGGAGGCCTCTTGTCAGCCCGGAGCGGCCGCGGGGCCGCGGTGTGGGCTGAGGCGATCGCTGCCCTACGGGCCTCGCCCGCCCTTCGCGGGGCGGTGTGTCGCCGCGGCGGCGGCCTGATCCTCCTTTGCTCTTGTGTTGCTGTGCTAAGGCCTCCGGCTTTAAGAAGCCCACGCTAGGAGCCGCGTCCCAGAGGAAGAAAGCCGGTCCCAAGCTGGAGCTCACGGAGGAGCAGAAGCAGGAGATCCGGGAGGCTTTCGACCTGTTTGACACGGACGGCACCGGGAACATTGATGTTAAGGAGCTAAAGGTAAGAATTTTCCTAGTGCTAAAAGCACAGTTCTACAGAGGTTATAAAGCAGTAGGAGCGTAAACACCTAAATGACTTTAAACAGGAAGGCAGAGATTCTTCCCCCCCCCCCCCCCCCCCCCCCAGCCCCAGCGTGAAACCTTGCTGTCAACAGGTACATTTTTCTCTTTAATTATAGCTCTTCACTGCTGTTTTCAGGTGTCTTTAGGGTCAGGCTGGCCAAAATACATCGATAGTTCTGTATTTTCTGTACTGTCTCCTTCTCTGTTAGTAAAACAGCAAAAAGGGGTTGTGCATATTAAAAAGGTGGGGGTTTTTTCCTCTCTTATGTGTTGTTGAGGACTGCATGCTTTGCAAATTAGGTTATCCAAGCTATGGGATACACCACTGTTATTCATTTTCATGCTTTTATTTATTGCAAAATGGTTTCGGTCCCACCCCTGTCCTTTGGGAAGAACAGTAATCAGTAAATTAGGACTTCTTTTGCTTTTAGAATTTGCCCTTCCTATTTGCTAGCTGGATGTCCATATTATTTAAGACCGTAGGGAGGGGACCTGATTTCAAACTTGCCACCTGTCCCTGTGTCAAAGGAGGAAAAAGTAAAGCGTGTAGGCATGCATGTGTGTGTGTCTGCAAGTGGAGGCATCCTTGGGCATGCTGCTTTGTCAGAAAGGCACACAGCGTCTTTGAATTGTGTTTTCCCAACATTCATTGAAAAATATTTTTGTCACTAGAATGAAAAATTAACTGATTTAAGCTCCCTGTGCTCTACCAGCTTTAAGGCCTTCCACGTCTGTGCCATCAGATCAGGTTGTTAAGAGTTCAGTAGAGTTGCAGGCAGGATGGAAGCTTCTTTCACTGAGTCACGTGTCTTGAAGTGATTTTGTTGAGACATTTCTGGGTCTTCCATTTAGCCATCTTGCCTAAAACGGGGCCTGAAATAAGCTCTTTTTTTTTTAATTACTATTACTCAGTGTCTTGTTCCTCATTGCAAAGGGAATACTAATAGCAATTCCCTTGACAGGAATGGAATAACATTCTGTTTTCCCGTAGCCTTGGAAATTGCTATTGACAGCGCTGTGTGACAGTTTGGGATTTTTCCTTCAAAATATTAATCTCTTATGCTCTGAGTGCCCATCACAAGAATTTTAAAGGCATAAACCAAAATAGGGATGCTAAGACTTTATAAAAAATCCAAATTTTCTCAGAGAAAATATTTCTCCCAAGACTCTATTATACAGCCTTTACCCTCCAAAGTCTTGCCAGCCCTGAGCTGGGGGTGGTGGATGCGACGATAAGAATGTGTTTAGGAAACTTCTGAATTGGCTGAAGGACAACTCCAGAATACAAATGGTTGTGTGCCTGTTTTCTGCACCTTGATGTGCCCTTCTGTGTAGAGAAGCATTGCTCTAAGTCTGCCCCTTACCTTGCTGTTTTACCTTGAGACACGGAATGCATGTTTTAACGTGATGTGGCATAAAGTTCCACTTTTTTTGCCTCCTCCAGTTTTGTTTATAGTTCTGAATGATTTATAGATTTTTTTCTGTCCTTACAGGTGGCCATGAGAGCACTTGGGTTTGAACCTAAAAAAGAAGAGATCAAGAAAATGATATCAGATATCGATAAAGAAGGAACAGGAAAAATCGGCTTCAATGACTTCTTGGTAGTGATGACACAGAAAATGGTAGGTAAATTTTAAAAGTCCAAGTGAAAGCAATTTTGAAAATGGCTGAGTACCTTCCACCTTTTGGGTTTAGTGGAAGATGAAAGCACTATTTTAATCTTAACAACAAAATATATAAAAGTTAGAATTGCAAGATGGGGGCTACCCTATCTTGTTTTTCAAGGTGAGGTTGAAATCATTCTGTCATTAACAAGTTTATTTAGTGATCAGTCAGAGAAAAGGGAAAAACTGAAATCAAGATTTTTGTCACAGATTTAAACCAGCTCCGGCCAGCAGAAAGCTGTCGGGAGTATTGACGTGTGACATGGATGACTGTAGCAATGCACTGTATTTTCTTTTCTTGAGTTTTAAGATATTTACAGATTAAATCTCTGGTTTTAAAAGTCTTAGAACGTGTTGATTAAAACCAGATATTTAACAGTGGAAGATCCTGATACTTAAATCCCAAGGACATCTGGCTAGCTAGGAAAGAAAAAAACAATTCCCTGACACCGTGAGGTTCAGGAAGCATCACTGCATCTCTGTCTGCCTTCAGCTGTTGCATGTATACTTCCTGCTGGCTGGGCTGTTTTAAATTTGCTCTTAAGAGAGTTTCTCAGCCTTTCCAATGCTTGTCTTTTATAACTTTTGAATGTTACCTACAACATAGCCACTACTTTTTTTTTTTTTCTCCTTAAACTTATGCTTACTTCTTTAAGGCCGAAAAAGACTCCAAAGAAGAGATTCTCAAGGCTTTCAAACTCTTTGATGACGATGAAACTGGCAAAATCTCTTTCAAAAACCTCAAACGTGTCGCCAAAGAACTGGGGGAAAATCTCACAGATGAAGAGCTGCAGGTTTGTACCTGGTATATGAAACCGCATCGGACACAAGCACTCCCTCTCTGCCTTTGCGTGCGGCAAACAGAGAGGGGCCCAGATTACGCTGTGGCCTCTTGAGTAGGAAGGCAGTCACAGAATGTTCACTGGTATTACTTGGCTTTATATTTGCACTCGTTTAAAACCTGTGTAAATAGTCACAATCTAATTCTCCTTCTGTCTGGAGAGCTGAGCTATCTCTCTGGCCGGTACACTAAGCACTAGAAAGGAATGGGAATCTCTCTCTCCGTGGGGAAGGAAGCCCTCTGGGGGTCAGTGTTTAGGTACAGCCTCCCAGTTTTAGGTGCTGTCCTCTAGCCTCCTGTGGGATCTTTGTACTTGAACTGGTAGGAAAATCTGCCCCCTCTCTCCTGGCAGAAATGGAACAGCTTCTGTCAATTCCTGATGGGGGAATGGGTTCTGAGGTTGAAGACGGGTTAAGCATGCGTGGCTGTCGAGGTGGCGTCAGTAGAATTGCAGTTTTATGGAGTTACAGCGATGTGAAAGGAACAGCTTTGCTCCTAGTGCTTGGTTTCTTCCAGGACAATTCCTATGAAACGACATTTTCTATACAGATTTTTGTATAAATATATATACAAAAACATACTAGTGTCTAGTTTAGTAAATATGTTGTAGCATAGTAGGTCTGACGTTGAGCTAACGCTGTCCCCTCCAATGCAATTTACTAAGTGGTGGTTCTGATTCCAAATTAATGCAATCATTCTAATCCCAGTCTAACCTGCATCTAATTTCTGAATACAAATCTCTTTCAGGAAATGATCGATGAAGCAGATAGAGATGGGGATGGGGAAGTGAACGAGCAGGAATTCCTGCGGATCATGAAGAAGACCAGCCTTTACTGAAACAGTTTTATTTATTTTTGCAATGTGTATCTATGTTTGGTAGGTGCCTCCTTTTTAAAATTTTTATTTTTTTTTTTTTAAGTGGATGATCTTAAACTTGTGTTTGTGAACAGTCACCAGCTGCCAACCTGTTTACGTGCAGCAACTTGGTAGTAGCTTGTGCTCCTTATGATGTTTACACTCTTTGTTTTGTGACAGTATTCGGATGCTTCTCTGGCTAAAAACCATGTGTCAAAGGATTATGGTTTGGTAAAGAGAAGACTCAACACCAGCTAGTGTAAATATCTTATTTCTCAGCAGCTGGAAGTTTTTGGTTTAATGATTTCGTTCGGGCCCAGCTCTTTGCAGGGATCGGCTTTTTATACTCTTACGGTGGTTATCCCCTCACCCTTTTTTTGTATGTTCTTTAAGCTGAAAAAAAAGTAACTAAACAAGTCTCCTGCCACTTCATAGAATCATAGAATGTTTTGGGTGGGAAGGGACCCCTAGAGGTCACCCAGCCCAACCCCCCTGCAGGAGCAGGGACACCTTGAACCACATCAGGTTGCTCACAGCCCCGGCCAACCTGGCCTGGAATGTTCCCAGGGATGGGGCCTCCACCTCCTCTCGGGGCAACCCCTGCCAGGGTTTCACCACCCTCACTGGAAAGAATTTCTTCCTTAGATGCCAGTCTAACCCTCCCCTGCTTCAGTTTAAAGCCATCCCCCCTTGTCTCGTCCCAGCTGGCCCTGCTAAAAAGCTTGTCCCCCCCTTTCCTCTGGGCCCCCCGAAGCCCTGAGCGGCCGCACTCAGCTCTGCCCGCAGCCTCCTCTGCTCCAGGCTGAGCACCCCCAACTCTCCCAGCCTGGCCTCAGAGCAGAGGGGCTCCAGCCCTCGCAGCATTTTAGTAGCCCCTCGGAGCATTTTAGTAGCCCTCCTCTGGCCCCGCTCCAACAGGTCCATGTCCTCCTGGTGCTGAGGGCTCCCGAGCTGGACGCAGGGCTCCAGGGGAGGTCTCCCCAGAGCAGAGCAGAGGGGCACAATCCCCTCCCTCCACGCTGGCCACGCTTCTCCTGATGCAGCCCAGGGTAGGGTTGGCTTCTGGGCTTGCTTACTTACTGGGCTGACTTAACTTACTATCGAGTGCAGACGTTTGAAGACCTCTCTTTGCACAAGGGGAAAGCTACCAGTGCTGCTGCTGCAGGCTCCGGCTGCCGGCAGGAGGGGCAGGTTCCTCCCTCCCAGAAACTGACCCCCTCCCGACTCAAAATCTGATGTAGCCCTTTGCAATTCTTCAGTCTCTCGTGCCCCTGTGTGGTAAAGTACCCCCATTACGGAAAACTGGCAAAAGTAAAATCCAATTTTGGCACGAGCCGTAGGTAGAGGAATGTGTAAGTGGCAAGGGGTACATTAAAAACTCTGGAGTATTTAATTTATCAGCCACGGTTAATTTAATAAATGAATGACGTGGATCAAGCGTTCTCAGGAATGACGTTCCGCTCGTCACAGGGCTGCAAGCACCGGGCCGGCCAGTTGAGTTTGTGGCCCCGAAGCCGCTCGCCACCGGGCCACGAGCAAGGCGCGGCCGCCCCGCGGAGCTTGCCCCGCCCCCGATCTGCGTCTTGGCCAATCAGCCCCCGCGCTTTCCCTGAGCGGCAGGAGCGCTGGCCAATGAGGAGCGTGGTTGCAACGGCGGCAGGATGGCCGGCGGGGCCGGACCTGCCTCCCTCCGCGCTGCCCCGGGGCTCCTCGGCGCGGCCTGGCCGGGGCCCTGGGGGCTGCCCCCCGCTCGCCACGGCCACCGCCTTGGAAACCTCCCTCAGAAACGCCTCGGGGCCTTGCTGAGGGGATCGGGGGGCGGTGGCTCTGTGGGCGCCTCCGAGGAAGGGCGGCGGGAGGGAGGGGGTGACGGCGGCCGGTGCCGCTCCCCGTGCCCCCGGCGGCGGGCTGAGGGCGCCGGGCCTCGGGCTTCCAGCAGCGAGGGGGGCGCCGCCGGGGGGAGCTCCCCGACGGAGAAAGCGGCTCCCGGGTTCCCGGTCAGCGAAGAGCAGAGGGAGGAACTGCGAGAGGCCTTCGAGTTGTTGGACCCGGGCGGCTCGGGCCTGGTGGATGTCAGCGGCTTGAAGGCAAGAAGCTGGAAAAATGCGGCGGGGTTCCTGGGGAAAACAAAGGCTGTGAGGTTTAGCGACCCCTCGCTTGGCCTCATTGTGCGCTGGCGGCCCAGAAGCCAACCCTACCCTGGGCTGCATCAGGAGAAGCGTGGCCAGCGTGGAGGGAGGGGATTGTGCCCCTCTGCTCTGCTCTGGGGAGACCTCCCCTGGAGCCCTGCGTCCAGCTCGGGAGCCCTCGGCACAAGGAGGACATGGAGCTGTTGGAGCGGGGCCAGAGGAGGGCTACTAAAATGCTCCAAGGGGCTACTAAAATGCTGCGAGGGCTGGAGCCCCTCTGCTCTGAGGCCAGGCTGGGAGAGTTGGGGGTGTTCAGCCTGGAGCAGAGGAGGCTGCGGGCAGAGCTGAGTGCGGCCGCTCAGGGCTTCAAGGGGGCCCAGAGGAAAGGGGGGGACAAGCTTTTTAGCAGGGCCAGCTGGGACAGGACAAGGGGGGATGGCTTTAAACTGAAGCAGGGGAGGGTTAGACTGGATCTAAGGCAGAAATTCTTTCCAGTGAGGGTGGTGAAACCCTGGCAGGGGTTGCCCCGAGAGGGGGTGGAGGCCCCATCCCTGGGAACATTCCAGGCCAGGTTGGCCGGGGCTGTGAGCAACCTGATGTGGTTCAAGGTGTCCCTGCTCCTGCAGGGGGGTTGGGCTGGGTGACCTCTGGGGGTCCCTTCCCACCCAAAACATTCTATGATTCTATGATTTCCCCCCCATGAAGCCCCATGCTGCTGCGTTCCTCCTTTCACATGCCTCTGGGTTATGGGGGAGAAAGCCAGGTCAGGAATGAGACCCTCTGCTCACAGTGAGCTTCCGGGGGGTGAAGTTGTCCCAGCACCCTCACCCAGAGGCAACTTTCCTACCCTGGTTGCAAATCTCCTCTGTCGCATTTTCATCAGTGCACCAAGATCACGTTAACCCGTGCTGCGGGGACTTTGTTTAGGCAGGCCTGGAAGAAGGCACGGGTGTGCAGCATATCCTTCATAACCCATTTCACACGCGGAAAATCCCATGACGGTGGTATTGCTGCTGTACTACTGTGCTCGCAGTGCGAGTTTTTAAGTGTCCTCGCTCTGCCACTGATAAACTCAGCCCAGATCAGTAGGGGGTTTAGGTCCTTTTTCTGGGTTGCTGTGGAAAAAATCTCAGGAGTCTCCCACCCTGTCTTGTCTTCACAGTGACCCCCGTCCTCAAGACGCTGAGGAGGAACGACCTTTTGCAGGCAAAACCTTCTTAAGAACCCCTGTCCTCTAGCAGCCTTTGCAAACACAGTGCAGGTTTGCGTAGCTGAAGGGCGCTCAGTCTGCTCCTCTTCGGGATGTGTTTGCACAGCCTGAGTAACCCCGATCAGAAGCCTGGATCCCCTCAGGCTGGCAGAAATGGCACACTTGCTTTGTGACCGCAGTTGCACTTGGAACTTGAATTGCTGTAGTCAAACAAATGACTGGCAGCGAACATAAATGTTGGGAACAGGGCTAATCATTTACAAGCACCTGATAAACGCTGCTGCGGAGCAGCGGCAGAGCACCTGTGTGTTTGCCATCGATTGCTTTTGGACCACTTGCTGTGCTAACAGATTTTGCTGCCCAAACTCTGACTGGTTACGCAGCCATAGGTGGTGTAAGGTTTGTGACAACGTACTAGCCAGCTACCCGTAGGAGGGACCGAAGCCTTCCTGCTTGGCCCTTGCTGACAGCTCTTCGCTGATAATTTTTCACAGGCTTGTACTACTGATGTTAGACAGCTACAGAAGCCTGTTCTCTAGAGACAAAGTGGCGGATGAATAGCTGCTGATGAAAAGTTGGGGGTTTTTTTCACCACTTTCATGTTTCAAACATCTTTCCCTCTTTGTTTGATTTGTACACCAAGACCTTGGTCTGTTTTCTCTTTTGGCAGATAGCTGTAAGGGCTCTGGGCTGTGAATTGAGGAAAGAGGAGATGAAGAGAATCGTCTCTGAATTCGGTGAAGAAGGGTCGGGGAAGCTAACCTTCAAGTCGTTTCTGCAGGTGATGACTCAGAAAATGGTACGTGAGCCCAGCCGGTCACAAAGAGTGAAAGTCCTCTTGCCTAACCTTACGATGCAGGTAGCCACAGTAGATTGGGTCACTCTGGTTCCCTGCAGCGGAGAAACGGGAGTGCTTCAGGGGTTTCATCTGAGCTATTTTAGCGATCTACCTTTGGGTGAACTGTCCTTCCATAAGCTACAGAGGGAGCAGGATGGCTTAGTTCAGATAAACACAGCTGCATCTCGGCAGAAATCTCCTTCCCACAGCACCTGGGAGCCCCCACTTCCCTTCCTTAAACCTTTCCACATGAAATTTCAGTTCTGCCTTTACAGTCACAGGGCTATTTATTCAAGACAGCGGTAAGAAAATGTTATGCATTAGATGCACAATTCACCATCTGTAGGGAAATCGTTCCTCAATACCCACTGGCCCTGTCAGCTCCTCCTGCAGGCAACAGCCACTCAAGCAGCGGTAGATAACCCTCTTCAATAGCCATGTTGTCCCCAAAACGATGTCTTGGATTTGTTTGCTGGCTAAAAGTGCCTGACTATGGATTGCAGGGTGGTATGATGTCATGCTTACACGATGGTATTTTTCATTTCTTTGCTAAGGCGGAGCCATGTTTGGAAAAGGAGATCCTGGAAGCTTTCAAGGTGTTCGATTGCGATGGCACGGGCAAGATCTCCTTTGAGGATCTCAAGGTGGTGGCTCGTGAGGTTGGGGAAGACATCACAGATGAGGATCTGCAGGTTTGTGAAGCACAAACATTCCTCTCGCGCTCTGCTCGGGGAGGGAGGGGAGCGTCTTACTGCGGGGAAGACTGCTCGGGGGACCGTGCTGTGTTGCTTTGCAGCAGACGTGATTTCTGTCTTGCTCAGGCCTTGCCTGAGACCTTCATTGGTGTTTGCACTTTGTGAGCTTCCGCTCTCTCAGACCCAGCCTAACCTGGTCTCCAAATCTCTGCTACCCCACAGGAGATGATTGATGAAGCAGATGTGGATGGAGATGGGGAAGTGGACGAACAGGAGTTCCTACGGATGCTGACACTGACCGACCCGTAACTACAGAATTTTCTTTTTTTTCTCCCATTCCCCTATAAACAACTAGTTACAGTGTCATTTCTCTCCAGCTTCCTTATTTCTTGTTTATTGCCTTTCTTGGGGGTCAAAACGTTTCCTCTTTGGGGTTAATATTCCTGCCCACTAGTGGAAGCAGTTTTTGGCATCCCAGCAAACAGCGTCATTATTAGCTTTGTGTCCGTGTAGGTTGGATCTGAAGTGAGAGATTAATTCAAATTCTTCAGCCAGTCCCTGGAATTCTCCCTGTTTTATTTACATCCCGGAGCTTTTTAGCCTATCTGATAAATTAGTCAAAACACCCTTAATCTCAGAAAATCCTCTATCACCCTCAACTAACGCTGATTTGGTTCTGCTTTCACCCATGTCATATCCATGCCCGAGTCTGGGTCCTGACAAATCCTAGCAAAGCAGGTGGGATTTGTTGCTGGTGACCTCTTCCTGTACCGTTTTCCCCGCTCATTGGCCAACCAGTAGCACTAAAAGCATCTCCTAATCCGGAGTAAAAGGCAAAAATGAAATCAGAATTCAGCCCATGTAAAAAGCATCAGGTTTTATTCAGTAGCAGAACCGTGTTCCTTCCTTTTGCTGCTAACTCCTCTGTTCAGTGAGGTAGGCGGGGAGCTTTGAAGCCCAACATGTGCCCACACTCCCAGTTACTGCTGGCTTGCTGTCCTTGGCAGAACACGACAATGCTTCCATTGCTCTGGAGTTCTTCCTCCCCAGCAGCCACCAGTGGTCCGGTGGGGGGGAAGAACTCCATCTGAGTAGCTGTTTTCCTGTGGACGTGTGGGTGTAAAAGGGGAAGGACATTATCCGAGGCTCAGTGCCCGCATTCCGGAGGAGATGGATTCTGTGGCTTTGTGGCTTTCAGGCAAGTCTGACAACTTCCCTGACCATTTTTCCAATGCCATCGTAGATCTCATGAATGGGGGCATTGCACATGAAGGCGCTGGTGGTCACCAGCTTGTTCTTCGCATCCACGTGGATTTCGGTGACGTGCTTGTTCACATGCTTACAGCCGAGCTCCTTCATGGCCTCGGCAGTCTTGGCGTAAGGCCACCTACAAGAAGGAAGGAGAATAAGCCCTGTGTGGGGAAGCCGTCATCGCACAGAGCGATTTGATGAAGGCCTAGCATGAGAAGTCTGTTGATCAGAGATGGATGATCCTACAGAAATCCTGATCAATAGGTTCAAATCTTTTCCTGTCAGAGGAGGTTCTCCAGGACTATAGAACCAGGAAAACCTCCAGATTACAGCGAGTTAAAAATCTGAAGTAAAGCCAAAATAAGACCTTGATGTTCCACTGTAGATGTTCCACTACTTAACTCTGCCCACTCCAGACTTTGTGTTTAGGTTTGGTTTTTTTTTTTTTTCCCCAGCTTCCTACAAGTGACATTACTTCCTAACCTTTTCCTAGCAAGAGCCATCATAGTTCCTTCCCTACCACTGGGAGAATTCAGTCACAGCTTTCCCATATGAGTAAAGAGTTTAACTCCCTCCCTCTCTTCGCACTGCCAAGCCTTGTGCAACCACCCTGTTCCTATCTAGGATCAGCTTAGCTTTATGAGTCAGTAGTCTGTTGTCTTTCTGACCCTGGGACCACGAGATGTGTGAGACAGGGTGCTCTGTACGCTGGGGAGGCATTGCTGATTTTGTGATGTTTGCGACGCGACTTCGTATCAGCACTCCAAGGTTACTTACTTCTCACACTCTGTGTCGTGACCCACGGTCAGCTCGCAGCCTGGGAAGATTTTGGCTGCCAGCACTGGGGAAATGCAGCACAGGCCGATGGGCTTTTTGGCAGCATGGAATGCCTTCAGGACGTCCTCCACCTCTTTGGAGACAATGCAGTTCTTGCCTTGGGTGGCCCAAGTACTCAGGTTTTTAGCCACTCCAAAGCCACCTGAGAAAAGAGAAACAAATTAGATGGGAAGATTAGGACTCCACAGCAGGACTTTTTTCAGGTATTACTTAGTAGAATGCTGAAATGGGTTTGGTGGGTGGCAGCATTTGTCCAATGTTGGTAAAAGAATTAAAAACAGGCAAGCTGAACCTCGGTGAACTGTCTGCCAGGAGGTGAGACATGAAAGCACCTTCCTTGCTCCATACTGAACCGAAGCACAGAGGTGTCAACGCCCTGTTGGGTACTGAGTTTCACCCGTGAGCTCTTTTCTGAATTCTGGTGGAACAGGCTGACAAGTTTTCACTTCTCTCTTACTCCTTGCTCCAGGCCTAATCCACCCCCGCTGAAATCACGGGGTCCTACTCTCACTAAAGATGAGTTGCCAGACTGACCAAGCTTTCTGCTTTCGTGTCACCCCCTCTCTGCCCCAACCTCTTCCTCTCCCAGAAAGGGGGCCGGCACATTGGTGAGGGAGGGGATAGTTCTACATCCAGTAAAACAAAGAAGCTGGGTAGATGGTACAGAGGATCATTTGATTGGCAGTTACCTGCCCTCTCTTGGGATAAGCTTATGCATTGCTATGTTCTCTTTTAATACAAGTCCGAGCTAGCATGCCAGTGCCAGCACAGATGGACAACGTCTGTCCTTCCAGTCTCAGCTTCCAGCCTGTCTCCTTCCCCGGTGGCTCTGCCCCATTCCTCTCCAGCCTGTGACTCCCATGGCATTCCAGGCCCTTGGCATACCCAAGTTCCCAAGACTTGGGGCGTGCATACCTGGTATGATCAGGGCATCTAGCCCCTTGACATCCAGCGTAGCAAGATCCTTGATGTTGCCTCTGGCAATTCTGGCGCTTTCAACCAGCACGTTGCGCTTCTCCTGTGTTGGCTGTCCTTTCACGTGGTCCACCACATGCATCTGGTCAACGTCAGGAGCATAAACCTCTGCCTGGGGAAGGAGGGGAGAGGGCTGTTATCCTGCAGTCGGGTATCCCAAGCATGTTAAAGATCATAAGTAGCGAATGAAAGTGCTTGAGTTAGGAAAGAACTGTGCTGGTGAAGGCAGTGACCTTCAGGTTCACATGTGTCCGATACTGGCACCGGGAAGGATATTGTCATAGGAAGGAGAAAGAAAGAGAAGAAAAGAGAGGAAAAGAGAAGAAAATAGAAGCAAAGCAAAGCCAAAGCCAAGCGTAAAGGAAAAGAAAAGAGAAAAGAGAAAAGGTCTTTTGTAGCTTCTGCCCAGGAGCATTTACCCTGACCTTAAAGGAACGAGGGTGGTGGTAGGTGAAGCGAAGAAGCTAGCCCCCACTGCTGCTTTGGGGGCCTGAAGTGCTGGAGGGGGAGCAGTGACTCCTTTCCTTCCCTGGAAAGCGAGGTGTCCCAAGAGCCATTGGTGAAGCCATTCCTTAGAGGTTTCCATCTGCATCCCAAGCAATCACCATGACCCTGCCCCGGCTGCCCCCCCGAAGGCTGCCAGCCTCTATTGGGGGGGGATGTCAAACCATGTGCCTCCCTTGGTGCGTTATCTTGGTCAGCCCTGAATTGCTCCGGCAGTTGGACTGGATGATCAATGTAGGTCCCTTCCAACTGAAATAGGCTGGGCTAGGCTAGGCTAGGCCAGGCTGTGCCGTGCCGTGCCATGCTGTGCCATGCCATACTGTGCCATGCTGTACTGTGCTGTGCTATGCTATTCTTTGTTTCCTTAGGCAAGCATGACCGAAAAATAAAAGGAAGGGGTGGAAATAACTCCTGAGTTTCCCCCAGTAGAGGTCCCTACTGATCAAGGGATGAGTGCAGGATGGTGGTGCGAGCCTCCCAGTTGTTGGCATGGTGGGAGGGAAGCGACACAGCAGCTCCAGGAGAGAAGAGGAGGCAAAATTATAGACAGTGGGGAAAAGGTTTGGACAAGTCTCAGCTTTAAGCCAAACAGAGGGTGCACACGTGGAAGGCTTTGGAATCGGGTGGGCTGGCTCTGCATTGCATGTACATCACCCCCCCTGCCTTTGTATTTAGCAGAGCAGTTCCGATTCCCAGAAGAACGGCTCTGACCCCCATCTGTGGGCGGCTCCAAGCTGAGGGTAAGGGTACGTAGGGCCCCTCTCCCTCCTCCTCCAGTCTCGCAGAGAGGCTATTTGTGACTCATGGCGTATTAGAGTGCTGCTCGAGGGTCGCCTTTGCTACCCCTATTCAAGTTCAACTCACAATAACTTGTCTGTTTTCAGTTCTAATCCTCAGGGGCTTAAAAACGATGAATTTCCAACAGCCAAAACCAACAGTAGTGTTTTAAACAGCAATACCAAAGCAGAAAAGAAGAAGTGCAAGCCAAAAAGAATAGGGAACGCATTTAGGAAAGTTTGTTGGGAGAGTTTGGCTACACTCAGAGCACCAAACCAACCCCCTCAAGCAAAGCTACGAGAGCAAAGCAGAGACCAGGGAGCTCTCCGCGCTTGCTGCAGCAGCTCCGACACTGTGCTGTTTGCTTTGACTCCGAGCCCCCCTTACTCTTTGCAATCCCCCTGGCAGCCACGGAGAGCTCGTGCTCTGCCCGGCAAGCTGCAAAGCTCCTTACAGACGAGCACCTTCTGCCAGGGAGCGAGGTTGAGAAGCAGAGCGGGGCAAAAGGAGCCGGAGCCGGGGCCGGAGCCTGCTCTTACCTGGGCCCCCTCCCTGCTGAGATGCACCAGCACCGCAGAAGACTCATGGATCTCACTCCCGTCATAGACCCCGCAGCCAGCCAGCACGACAGCCACTCGCTTTCCCATGGTCGCAGCCAGAGCAGGAGGATTCCCTGGAGAGCCCCAGATTGCTGTGCCTCTCTGTTCACTGCCTGGAGCCTTTTATAGCACGATCCCTCCCCCAGGAGCAGGTGGGGCCAGGAGGGCTGGGCTGAATTTCTTACTGGCAAGAAGGTTTTATTTCCAGTGCCACAGGCAGGCCATGTAAATATTATTTGTTTCCTCAACTGACTGCTCCCTTGCAGATCTTCCTCCCAGCACGTTGTCTCAGAGCATCCCCAGCTGACATGACCTGTTCAGCAGAGCAGCTGTGTTTTTCCTTCTCAGCCATCGATTTTCCATCCTATCTCAGATTAAAGTACCAAAGTCTTTGCACACAAGATGGGATCAAAGGGAGCCCACCCAGGGCAAGTATTCAAGCCTATGCATTCCCCTCTCTGCCCCATTGTTTTAAACCCTACGCTGCATGGGCAGCATCAGTCTTTTAACACCAAGATTTCCTTTTCTGACCTTAAATGTTTTCGTCCTCATATCCCATCCCTCAAGAGCAGGCGTTTTGCGCTCAGCTGTAGCCGGGTCCTGAGGTTAGAAATCAATAACTTGATTATTCCTCAACAGCACCCCCTCTCCGTTTGCCAGGGAAATGGTACCAGGAGTTGGCGGAGCCCTGACCTCTGCGGGGGGATGTGGCAGCACGATTCACAGCGTGGGATGGGGAAACTCTCTTGCTCATGCGGGGACTTGCTCGTCCTTGTCCTTGCTACGCTCACACCTGGGATGATTTATGTACCTCTCTCCTCCAGCTTTGTACCGCTGAAATACCCATGGCCTGTTGAGGCTGTCTTCAAAAACCCTCATGCAGCATGGCTGAAGAGTGTTTTCCAGGGGTTGCTTATAAGAAATTGTCCTCGGGTCTCTATTGTATTTGGAAGAGGCATGGAGTACATCCCGTGTATAATGAAATAGGGTTTGGGCATGTTCATTAGTCATAGCCAGCGTGAGGAAGAGACTCATTGCTAACGCATGTGACTTCATTTATCGCACGCATCTCTAGAAACTATTGATATCAGGGTACCGCATACTCCTAGCTGCTACCTGTACAAGCGGGAACAAAAATCACATGAGAAAGCACTTGCAGTCCAGCTAATCCAATGCAGGCTTTTCCTTTCAGTCACTTTCATTTCCCAGAACAGGAATTAAACTGTGAGATACATGTGTAAAGCACCCAAAGCCTTTTCACCGCTGTTCGTTTGGGTATCTAAGGTCTTCTAACTGTGGTGTTATTTCCTCCTGTGTGAAAAACCAGCTGAATCACGCTGCAACTTGAACAGATAGTTTCTTCCTCCTTCAGCCGACTGGAAAGCAGTCCCATTAATGATGGAGCAAAGATAGCCAGAGGCTGACGACTTGCACAAATTTACAATGTCCTTTAGCTCTGCCTGTCGCAAAGTGGCTGGGCTGGTTCCCCTTACTGATAGGACTGGTTAGGAGTAACCGGACAAACCAGGCTTGCTCCAGTGCTTCCTTCCTCATGTGATAAGATCATAGGATCACAGAAGCATAGAATGTTTTAGTTTGGAAGGGACCCCCAGAGGTCCCCCAACCCAACCCCCCTGCAGGAGCAGGGACACCTTGAACCACATCAGGTTGCTCACAGCCCTGTCCAACCTGGCCTTGGATGTTTCTTGAATATTGAGCCTAAAGATCTATCTGCAATAACATATTCTTGACAAACAATACTTTTTAGCCGAGCTATTCCATTCTGTGTGGGAATGTATGCACATCTTTATTATGGCTTTAATAGTAACACCTTGCTTTAATCTGCATTAATATTCTAGTGAAGATGAGTGTGAAGGAACCCCCTTGCCTCAAAGCTCTCCTTGGAGGGTGAGCACAGTTAAAGATAACTGTCCCCCAAAGCACTGACGAAGCCAGGAAGGTTTGGGAGCTGTTACAGGGATCCAACTGCGCAATGGGAATGTGCCGTCGTGCTCTGGCCGGCTCGGAGAGCAGGAGGAGCAGGCTCCTGTGGCATTCCCTGCAGACCCTGACAGTCTGGGATCATTCTGAATGCTGCTTACAGATCTCTAAGGCCCATTTCCAACAGCTTTCCTGTCCTCCAGCTCTGGCCGTGGAGTGTGACTTACGGGGGAACGCAGAGCAGGGTCTGCCAAGAGGAGCAGCATGGCTTGCTGCTGGGGGCCTCACCCTTGACCAGCCCGGTGCTATTAGTGTGAAGCTCTTCACGCTGTTCTGCACCTTTTATCTTGTCAAGAGACTGGGAGTGGAATTTGCTTTAACTGGGGCTGATGGGAACAGGAGCTGAGTCCTGTGCAGGAATAGGCCCTGCGCTGGTCCATCACACACAAACAAAACCATGGAGGAATGAACATGAGCGCGGGCAGGTGTTGCCCCTGTTTTCCCTCAAAGCTCCATTAGCTCCCACAGAACAGGTCTCTGCCTAATTCCCACTTGGAGCATGACCCAGCATGAGCCCAAGGCCAGCGTCTGCTGCTTTCCACAGCCTCTCCTCCGAAGACCCGTATGCCCCGATCACGTATTCTCCGTGGGGAGGAGCAGGAATAGGTGTGAACAGGTCCTTCACGTTGCCTTTGGGATACGGCAGCAAGCACGGCGGCGGCTGATGCTCGCTCCCTGCCTGGGCGGTGCTCCTGGAAAGCTGGCGAGGCTGCTCCAGGTTTATCCTGACACTGGTGGTCTCCAGATTGCGTGTTTGCATTGACACCTCGCCCATGGAAACGACTTAGGAGGAGTCCCACGTGAGCGTGCACGGAGGGGCTGGGTTCGACGATAGATGTGGAGCGATGGGTGGACAGAAGTCACCTCTAAGGGAACGGCGCTGAGTCTGCCCTGGGTTTGCCCAGCACGGGACAGCGGTGCCAGGCATTCATAGCTGTGACAGGGACAAACAGCAGGACCGTGGCCAGCGTTAGGAGAAATAACTGGTCCCCAAGGAGCTCCTGGGCTTGCAAAGTACTTGTTTGCTCCAGCAAGATGGATTCTTTAAAAAAAACCCTTAATTTTAACCAGTGTAATTTCCTCACTGGCGGCGACAAAAAGGCAGTAATAGTAATAAACCCTCAGTGTTATTTTTCAAGTGCCTTTTTTAACAAGGGTTAATCAACAGTAAAATTAACAGGCCCCTGGAGGGAGCTACCAGCAGTCCCCGCTGACTCACGGGCTGAAATTTATTGCAGCGAGGAGCTGGTTTGCATTTCCTCCCGCATGCGGAGAGGGCCACTAACAGAAGATGTTTGTAGGGAAAAGGGGTGGAGAGCAGGGAGGAACGCAGGCCAGCGGAGTCGGTTTGGTTATAAAGAGCTAGGGAGGAAAGAGAGGCAGCACTTCAGCCCGCACCCGGGTCTTCAGCGGACTCGGCGATGGCAGACAGAAAAGCTGAGTCACTGCATTCCTCCATAGGGCTCTTGGGCATTCCCGCAGGTAGGGATCGAGCCTCTTGGCATGGGAAGATGGGGTTGGGACTAGCTTGCACGGACAACCCCCTTTCCAAAGGGGGCTAAAGAGTCTGTTTATTCCGAATCTTCTCTGCCTGGGTAAAGCTTTTAGATCCAGAGATCCCCGTGCCTGTTTCAGCAGCCAACAAAATATTTGTCTTGGCTCTCAAGTGCTGGCCTGAACTTTTGGACTCGGTCCATCCTGGGTGGGAAGCAAAGCAAAACTTTCTGGTCATCATTTTCATAAATGATCTTTACTGGGATGCCCTTTCTTCCTCTTTCCTAGCCTTTTCCCCACAGCTCTGCTCTCTGTGCTCACTCCCTTGCATCCGCTCCTTCTTTGCATCCCGTCATTCTGAGTGCTGCCCCTTTTCATTTTTTAGGCTGGTTTTCTGCAGGCACAAGGCTGCTGCGCTCCTCTGTAGTGCGTGCGTGCGCCTGCCTGCCTCCTGTGTAACTGGAACCGGAGAGCTGATTCTTGCCTTTATCTGATGATGGGGGAGCACTTTCAAACACGATTAAGTTTGAGTTTGTTCAAACTAGGCACCCAGAAAGAAGTGGGACCGTGGGCACAAACCAAGTTACAACCTCCGCCCCCCCAGCTCCTTAGATTTCATTATTTTCAGATCTTGTGCTTCTATTGTTTTTTCTCTGTCCCTTGCTCTTGCCACTCTGGTTCTCTCCTGGGTTTTTGGGCAAAGTTTACCATCTCTTTCTTTTTTTCCCACCTCCCTTGTCGCACACAGGATCCCTCTTACTGGCAGCGCATTTCTACAGCTTACCCAGAGCAGCCCCTCTCATCCCCAGCACAGCTCTTGGAGTCCTCCTGTTGATGTTATCATCTCTTTTGGCGTACGCAGGTAAGGCTCGGAGGACGGCCAGCTTCAAGGCCTCCCCCTTCTATAGCTTCGCTTGTATCGGGTCTGCTTTGCCCAGGCTCGGAGGATGGCCAGCTTCAAGGCCTCCCCCTTAGCTTCGCGTTTATTGGGTCTGCTTTGCCAACAGGTTTGTACAAACCCTTGCCAGACCCCCCATCCATTCTCCTAGAGGAGTACGTCAGCACGGCAAACTTCTCCTACGTAGGCAACCGAAGAAACCAATGTTAGTTATGAACGAATGCTTTCCCAGGGTGTCCGAGGGCTTGAACAGGCTGAATACGTGATTTCTTTGAGGGGGGTTCCCAGGCTTTCCGAGAGTTCTTTAGGCACCCATGGGTCAAAAGGACATGTCGATGCATAAACGCCAAGAGATCTGCTCCACCGGCTGGAATGGAGTCCACACGTTTTAGGATGAATGCTGCGTTATTTCTCCTTTGTAACTCAGAGCGATGGGGACGTGAAAATCCAAGATCTGATGCTGGTATTTTTTCCTTTTGTAGAGGAAAAGCAGAGAGCTTGGGAGAGTCACACGTATTTTAACCCATAAAACATAGGTCCACCTCTTCTCTCAGTCAGTGGTGGCACAAGGCATTAGTAGAAAGCACTTAGAAGCAGCTGTGTTGATGGGACCATATGGGATGGACCACTGGGCAGGTGACCTTTCACAGCTGGTGGGAACCAACAGCCTCCCACCAAAGGCAGGAATTTCTGTGCTCCCTTCTTCCAGGAGACGCGTGTTTGTGTGATGACAGTCCTCTAGCTTTGGGGGCTCATTCAGCAGAGCTCTTGCTTCCCTTCCCAACTTGAGCCTGGCTCACGAAGCTCTATCAGTTTGAGGAAGGAATCACAGAATCATAGAATCCTAGGCTGGAAGGGACCTCAAGGATAATACATGAAGCACAGGTCCATTCGAAAGCTTGGAAGGAAGCTTTCAGGCCTATCCGTGCTGATCAGTACCCTCACGTCGTGACATGAGAAACATAGCAATAAAAATAAGGGACTTTGTGACATTGTTTGGGGATAGTAGGGGGGGTTCCATTCCACTTGAATATTTTAAATCAAGGTCTTTGTCATTTTGGGGATCAGGATACCGGACAGGATAATTCTTGAGAAGGAATGAGTTTTGCAGCCCCTATGCTTCTGTCTTCTGAGAAGGCCCAATTATTTATGGGGATCCAGCAAGTTTTATCACCCTTGTGGTTCAAACCTTGGGCCTGACAGCTTTCAGCACGAACAAAACAAACCAGCAGGCGATCCAAAAGAAAGAGGTGTCAGGGCTTGATTTGCATGGTCTTGTTATTGAGTCTTGTAGCTCCATGCTAGCATAGTGATCACGCTTCCAACACACCATGGGCCTACAGCACGGCTGCCTGTCCTAACTACGCTTCCCATAACCTACTGTCTCGAAATCACAGCTCTGTCTCCATTGTCATTTGTTTCACAGGAATTCGGAGAAGCCTAAGAAATGCCTCCCTGTTCTTCTCTCTCTGCCTGACCATCTCAGCGTTCTGGTGCGGCTATGGAGTGGTCTTAATCCTGGGAGGGCAAGGAGTTTTGAACGACTCTGGCGATTTCCGCAATGCCTTGGTGCCTGGCCTGGTCACGTTTACTTTGGCCCTACTCATTATTGCAGTGGTGGGCTTCCTTTGCAGAGAGGTCATCCTAGCTGCGATTGCTTCTGCTGTCTCACTTGCCAGTGCTCATGAAGTTGCCATGCGTTACAGCGCAGCTTTCGGTTCCTCTGCTGTGGCTTGCAATTATATGATTGTCTGCTTGGTTGGTGGTTACTTTGCCCTGGGAAGGATTCTCTATTTCCTAACCAAAGAGAAAATTGCCCTCCCAGGCACAGATCTGGCCAAGAAAAAGACCCACAGACAGATCCGATCCACCACTGGCAGCATGAATCATTTTGCAGCCACTGGTCTGATCCTGAACATGCTATCTGCCAGTGTCTTTGGCTGTAGGCTCCTGGGCGTCACTGGCAAACTATTTGTTGGTCAAGTGCCCTGGCTGTGGGCAGCCGGGATCTACCAGATTGGCATCTGCATTTTGTCATACCGTGCCATGGATGTACTCATGGCTACGTTCTTCGGTTTCACCTCCATCCTGAAATTTGCGGGAGGCTATTGCCTTCTGTATCCAGTCTGGCAAACAGAGGAGCCATCTTTCCCGACTCCGTTCATGGTGGTTTTCTCAATTCTCTTTGCTGTCTTGGCTCTTTTTCTTGCCCTTAAGAGCCCAGCGGATGGCCTGTATTTGCTGTTCTATGTGGCCTACTGCGTCGCATTAGCTTGCCGGCCCAAGGGATTTTTTGAAGGTGGACCCCAAGGCGTGGCCGTGGCCATCTTTGTGGCCTCAGCCTTGATGACTCTAATTCACCTGTACAATGTAAAAGCAAGTGCCAAGATCCCAATGGGGAAGGGTGCTGTGAAGGCCCTGCTTGCTCGCAGCAGTTTTCTGAAGCTTCGTGAAGGGGCAGACCTTCACGCTCCCTACCTAGGGTATTCCAAGTATGCAGATGCAGAGGTACTTGGCTATGCATGCAGCGTCCTTGCTTCTTTTGCTCTAATGATGACAGGGGACCCCCAGGCGCCACTTGCTACTGTTGTAATTCCATGGGTAGTGGTAGCTGGAGGGATCCTTAAGCTTCTAGGTGGCTCAGTGGCCTTTGCCCGGGGTAAAACCCTGGAGAGCAGTGCCTTCATTCTCTATGCTGTCATGTGGATCATCTGGGGCTTGACAAGATACGGTGGCCTCTGTGGCACTACCAGAAGCTTCCACGCAGCAGTAGGCATCATTGCTTTCATGCTCTTCAACGGCTTCGTTGTCTTCTGCACGCTCTTCTTAAACATCGCCTGGTTCTTTTTATGACATTGCTGCCACTCTCATCTTTGGTCTGGTCAGCTTTTACTGCTTCCTGTCTGCCCTTTTCAACAGCGTCTTTGAGGGTTCCTGCTTACCAATGGGTAGGCCCATCGTGCAGCTTAGTGGCGTGGGGGGAGGAATGACCAAGTGCCTTCACCTGCCTGCCAGGAAAGCTTCCTCGGTCAAGAGAATTGCAGGTAAGGGAAATACACAGGGCATGATGGGGGGTGGAGGGTAGATTCTGGGAGGTTTTGTAGCAGAACACTATTAAAGAGTGTTTTTCCAATCCAGATGTGGAAACCATGATAATCAGATGACATTTTGATGAAGTGGGCCAAGTTAGAAGAGTTGTTAGAAGCTTAAACACACTATGGGGGAAGTAGGACCAGTTCCTTGATAGGCACTGGGTTTAGCAGTGAATTTGCTGCTGTCTCTCCTGTATCGTATCCCGCTCTGCTCATCCGATCTGAGATACAAGAATCCTCCAGGATGGGGCTACCACTGAAAGCTTGGTACAGAGAAAGCAGGGCAAACGTGTGGTGCTTGCTCTCTCCCCAGGGCTGAATGACTTCTGGCCCTGAGGAGTGTGGCCCAGAAGTCCCCTAGGTGCCAGATCTCCTCTTGGATGGATGTTAGAAAATGCCCTGTCAGAGGAAATGCTTTGTTAGTTGGGAAAAGGAGCTGAGAGCACCAAATTGGCTGTTTTGTCGGTGGCAGCTCTTCCGTGAATTACAGCCCCTCGCTTCTAGTTGCTCAAGGGGTTCTGCCCTGTTCACATGCCAACAGATATCCTGAAGAATGGAGGGACCTGCGGCATCCCCACTGATACCGTGTATGTGCTTGTGGCAGCCTGCAATCGGCCTGATGCTGTGGAGAAAGCTCACCGGTAAGTATCTGTCTGGCTGCCCCAGTGAGGGCTTCCTTGCCAAAGCTAAAGAAGCTTCTAGGACTTAGAGCTGCTGCTGAGCACTGGCTACAGCAACTGTTCAGAGCAATGAGATGCATAGCTTAGCCTTCATGGGAACAATAAGGTAATGAGCCTGGGGTAGAAGATCCAAATGAGGAAAGGAGACAGTTGAGCTGGAATTGTTTTCCAGGGTATTGAAGGCTCCTGGCGGGTGGTGGAGCCAGGTAGCTTGGATAGCACAAGGAAACCCAAATCCCTCCCGTGTTTAACAAATGCCTCTAGCTGTACTTCCGGAAGCAGCCGGGACCCCTCATATTGATGGGGCTTCCTCAGAACTTGGGCAACTGGGACTTCGACCCATCACTGCGCAAGAAGCTAAAACCTTGATTTGGAGTAGGCATTCCTGATTGGGAATAGTCATTGGTGTCCCTTCTTGCAGGTCATCTCTTGAACAGTCTTACTTTTACTACAGACTGGTGACCTGGCACAGAGCCTGCACACCTTGCCTTAACTTGAGGCCTCACCAACACAATTTCCTTTTCAGCTTGAAAAGAAATCCCCATCTTACTGCCAGGCTCACTTTT
This sequence comes from Gorsachius magnificus, assembly GCA_034008185.1. NCBI lineage: Eukaryota > Metazoa > Chordata > Aves > Pelecaniformes > Ardeidae > Gorsachius > Gorsachius magnificus. The sequence continues at coordinate 1,189,637 of CM067092.1, forward strand.
CTTGCCTCCTTTCCAGCTCCAAGCGCCAGGCTCAAGATCGCCCCATGTCACTCTGGATTTCTAGCCTGAAGCAGTTGGAACCTGCAAAGCATTTGTTCACTCCCCTCCTCTGGGACTTCATGGAGGCTGCCTGGCCATCTCCCATTAGTTTGGTGGTTCCCAGAGGTGAGGAGATGCTCTCTGGAGAGCTTTGGCTTTGAAACTCCAACTTGACTCGTGCCTCCCTGCAACACCATGCGCTCCGTGGCGATATTTCTGGTAAGACCATTGTGTTGGGACTGATGTACGCCCCTAAGTGCCATCTGACTCTTCCTTCTGCAGGCGAGTGGGTGGACTTCTTGGGGATGAAGGACTCTGCCAAATACGTCGGTACTCCTCAGAGCATCGCCATCCGCATCCCCGACTGCTCTGTCACCACACACCTCATCGACCTGGTGAGTGGCCAGAGCACGCTCATCCCAGCAGCATGGGTGGCCAGACCTTGCCATTCCGCTGTCTGGGGAGCGGGCTTGGTGTCGGTCACCAGCACCCAGGTCCTCTGGCCTGCTGGAGGGGAGAAGGGTAGGGAGAGGCTGGAGCACCCTGCCCACCCTCCTGGCACATCATCTCTCCTCTCTTTTTCCTTTTCTCAATGAGGTGAGGATCCTAGTGTGTGTCAGGCAGGTTTGGGGCATTAAAAGTGCTAAAATGAGTAACTCCCGCAAGAAAAATGTCATTTAGAAGGGGTGAGGTATGCAGGCAGCTGATAGCTCATTTTATTGCAGAAAAGAGGGTAAAAGGAATAACCACCAGGTCAGCAAGCCAGAAAAGATGTAATTAACAGACACTTTGATTTCCTACATAGAACACTTTTGTTGTAAGCACGGGCTTATCTGAAGCCGGAGTAACTTCAGAAGGTCCGAGGAGCTGTGGTCACCCTGCACGTTCTGCTCATTTCTGGGACAGACAGTGTAGGTCTTTGGCAATCGGTACTGCCAGAAAACAAAATGTTCTTTCCTGACCGACATCAGCAAACCCCAGTTCAGCGGGGTGTTGGTCACTCCTACGCAGATTTGGTGGGACTGTGGTTGCCTGCAGAGTAGGTGTCTCTACCTGGGCGAGGCACACTGAGCTCTTTTTAGAGTGGCAGAGAAGCATGAGTGCACGTTGGAGTTCAAACCATCTGTTCTATACAGAAAAACCTGCTCAGAGCTTTTATTCCCATCTTTCTGCCACCAGGTTGGCCCCATCGTGGTCACGTCAGCTAACCCGACGGGAGAGGCAGACACGACACACCACAACCAAGTATACGCCAAGCTGGGAGATAAGGTAAGTGGGCTCCGGGTCTTTGCGTTCCAGCTGGTCCCAAAAGATGCAGGGGTGGAAGAACGTGGCCACTCTGTTTCCAGTAGGCAAATCAGTAAATGATATCAAGAATCTGGGGAAGCATCTCATTACAAAACCTCACGGACCCTCCTCATGTTGCTGTCACAGTGAAAGAACAGCATAAAATACAGAACTCGGTGGAAAACCAAAATTCTTCTGGTTTATACAGTAGAGCTATGGGTTGGCAATGTGAGTTCGTTTGTATTCCAACAAAGAATGATATCGGCCACAAAAAAAGTGCTTCTTTGCTTATACAAGCAAGAAAACCACTGACGCTTGAATGCACCAGGGCTCCAGCTGGGATCGAGCAGTCAGAACACAGGGGATTCCCATCTAAAGCTGAAGCTGGTCTAGAACTGGTGCCAAAGCTCTAAAACTGGTGCCAAAGCTCTAAAATATCCCTGGCTTTCAGAAGGTTCCTAAGTTCTGAAAGTACAAAAGCCGTGGCCGTTCAAAGGGCCGTCTTTTGTTTCACTGCCAAATCCTGAGTGCACTACGTTTCGTATGCCCGTGACAGCTTACGTGAGGGCAGATTTAAACAAAAGGAGGTACAAATCTTCCGCCTCTCACTCCTCAGAAATCTGTTTTTCTACACATTTGCTTTGTGGATAGGACTTCAAAGCTCCTCGTATGATGTAAACCTGTCTTTGCTCTACTGCTGACCTACGCCCCGTGGAGCTCCCTCTCTCTTTGCTTTTCTTGAGTTCATTATTTCCAAATTCAGCCCTTAGTGGCAACGCAGTGGGGTGGGAAGGAGCAGAGTTGCCTTTGATGATGATTACCTGCTGGTGAGAGGAGGAAACTGCCCCCTCTTTCCCCAAGTGCCTGGGTGGTGACTTGGTGTGAAGGTCTGGTGCTTTTCAGGTGGATGCAGTTCTTTGCGATGGGCCTTCTCCAGAGAACATTGCCTCCACCGTTGTGGACTGCACCAAAATCAACAGTGGAAACGTAGGATTCTTCAGAGTCGGTATCATCCCCAAGTCTGAGGTAAACTTAGTCTTGATTTTATTTCTGCTCCCTTTCTCCATCTCCATTAAGTGGGTTTCAGACTGGAGGTTTCCTAGTTCCGGAAGGGGGTGAAGAAATCTGTGATAGCATGAGGAGATATCATAGGGTGGCGTGAAAGAGCAGAAACCCAGGGCTCTGTGTTGCCTGTGTCCTGATCCTGCCTCCGGGCCACCGCTGCCCCTCTCCGGGCTAAGCACGTTGCTGGGGAATGTGCGAGGTGAGACTGATTCTTCTGCGGAAAGAGCTCCGAGATGCAAGGTCACAGACCTCCATGGGGCAGGATTTCCATTTATACCTGCCCCAGCGACCTCTGGGCAGACAGGGCTCACTACAGGAAAGACCTTGCATTGCTGGAGCGTGTCCAGAGAAGGGCAGCGGAGCTGGGGAAGGGTCTGGAGCCCAGGGCTGCTGGGGAGCGGCTGGGGGAGCTGGGGGGGTTCAGCCTGGAGCAGAGGAGGCTGAGGGGACCCCCCTACAAGCCGGAGGGGGGGGGCCGGGGGGGGTCGGCCTCTTCCCCCTGGTAACGGGCGATAGGACAAAGATAAATGGTCTGAAGTTGCACCAGGGCAGGGTGAGGTTGGCCCTGGGGAACAATTCCTTCCCCAAAGGGCTGTCAGGGGCTGGAAGGGGCTGCCCAGGGAAGGGGTCGAGTCCCCAGCCCTGGGGGGATTTAACAGCCGGGCAGAGGCGGTGCTGAGGGCCAGGGTTTGGGGGTGGGATGGCTGGGTTAGGGGAAGGGTTGGGCTGGGGGAGCTTAAAGGGCTTTGCCAACCCAAACCATTCTGTGATTCCATGGAATGCTTAGTGTAATCCCAAGGCTGAGCCCAGACGCGTCACTTGAAAGAGAATAGGGCCTTATTCCAACAGCTGGAGAAGAAATTAGTGCTTCCCCCTAATTACTAACCCACTCACGGCTGTGTTTACTAATTCCAGGTGCTACAGATCCTGGAGCGAGTGCAGAAGAAACACACCTTGGTTCCTCACAGCGGCACTTGCACAGCGAAAGGCCGGGAAGAACATCGGGATCGCGGCCGCGCTGTGCACAACGGGGTGGGCACGGCTGCCTCGGAAGAGGCAGCGCCGGTGCAGGCCCCCGACGAAGGCTGCGAGAATCACACCCGCCTCTGACGTACAGGTCAAATTGGGGAATGGGGGAGGCTTCCCAGCTGCAGGGGTGACTTACTCATCTTTCTATGGATACTGCTAAACTGTCCCGGTGCGGAGCTGGCTTACACACCATAGTCACCCAGAAGTAAAATTTTCACGGACGGAGCCTGCCAGCTTTCGCTGCAGATCAGATGTGGCCAAAGAAAAGCATTGTATCGGTGCGGGACTGGCCCCAGGGTAACAGAGCTTTTTTCCTTCCACTGGGAGCTAATTCCTTCGTTTTGGGGCCCAGGGAAAGCGTTTCATAATTACATGTTGGGGGGAAAACACTGCGTGAAACTTGAAGTGGGAGGGGGAGAAGGGGAGATGTGTTCAGGCACCGGTGAGCACGGTGGATTTTCTAAAACAGGCGAGGCAAAGCCCGGCCGCGGGAGCGGGGGCTGTCACCTGGTACGTCTTCTGCAAACGGAGGCCACAGAACCCAACGCTAAAGAGAAACGCCATTGTCCCAGATGCCATTTTCTGTATTTCACCGTCAGTGCGAGGGTGGAATTACCGTTTTGATGACCCCGACAGCATCTCCTGAGGAGTGCCGGAGCATTGTGGAAGAGCCTCCCTTCCCACCTTACCTTCCAGAGTATGAATTTCAGGGGAACCATCTGCACCACCTTTGGGGGTGCTAGAAGCTGGTCTCCTGCCTTTACAGCATAACGGTGCCCGTCTCATGGTGCGCTTCCTCCGGAGCGCGGATTTAGTGCAGGGCAGTGGCTGCTGACCCGGGAGGGGGTGAAATGAAGTTTCCAGCCAACACGAGGAGTTTCCCTTGGGAAGGGCCACGTGGCCGTGCTGCGAGCAGCTGGTTTAGCCTCAGAAAAATGTTGATCTTATTCTTACCTGACTCAGGTGCAAGGTGCTGATCAAACTCCAGCTGAAACCAATGACTCGGTTCATTGATTTCACCTGAAGTTCTGCTGGAACTTAAATGTAAACGCTGTGCAGTCGGAGGAGCTCAACCTCTAGGAACTACGACAAAGCCAGGTCTATCTCAGCTTGCTCTTACGGAGCTGGCTCTCTTCCTGCAGAGAAAGAAGATGCCGGATAATTGAGTTTGTTAAATAATTTTGCTGGTCTACTTACTGTATCTCTTTGGAGTTTATTAAAATGGATTTTTAGAAAGCAATAAAATATTTTCAGTAAATTGATGTCATATGGGACTCTGCTATCCTCTCTAGCAAGTATCAGGGAAAAAACTCTGCGGCTGAAAGGGTCGTGGATTTGAGCATGTCAGGGTTCCCAGCCACGCATGAAGGATCCGGCCAGGGAATCAAACTGGTGGGGAAGAGGAGGGAAAGAGAAAATCACTCTTAACATTACCCCCTGGGGCCAGCTCCCTGAATTTCGCCCCTTTCCTTAACTCAGTAAAAGAAAACCCAACCCATAAACACTGAAATCTGAGGGGGCGTGGTAAGAAGCGCTAATCCCAAGAGGAGCTGAAGCATCACCGCGCCTTTCGCTGTGGGAAAACAGCCCTGGCTTAAATACACCGGGCATGATGCTGCCCTGCGCCGCAGAGAAGGATGCATTCCAGCGTGCCCCAAGGGAAAAGCACTTTAAAAAGCAGAATTCTTCACGAGATGCCTCTGGTTTTCCTCTCCCACTCTCTTGCCATGGTGCTTGTTTCCCACAGAAAGTTTTGATCCCGGTATCAGGACGCTGGGCCGACGCGCGGGGGATCCGTCCCTCACCGTGCTGAGCGAGGTGCGAAAGGGGGAGAGGTTTCAATTTACGTTCCGTCCTTGGCTTACCCCACCTGCAGCTCGCCTGTGTGCAAGCAAACTGGAAAGAAATAGTTCAGGAGGGAGGAGATATAAATGGGATGTTTCAGTTAAATCACGGGAAAAAAAAATTTCTAATATTTCCCAAGTTTTCCCAGCATTCAAGGTGAAGAAAAACATTTTTAAAGAGAAGCGGAGAGAGAGGAAAAGCCACTGTTTTAAGTGGCAAATCCACGTCAGTATGAAACCTGAGACAAACACTTGAACTTTTTTCAGCGTGTGTTCTGAAAAACCGCAGATCAAATCCCTTTTGGGGCATCGACAAGAATTTATCAAATATTATCATCACTCTAAAAATGTAGGTTTGGGTCAAAAATGGTTACCCAGCCCTCCTTGGAGGCAGCTGTCATTGAGCCCTCCTGGTGCTGTTCCTCTCCTGTCCTGTTCAATGGGAAGGAATTGCTCCTGCTCCGCTGGAATTCCCGATGGGAGGGACAGAAGGGGACCTGGGGTCCTCAGACCTCCATCACTGGGGGGGTTGAAGCAACCGAGGAAAATCAGAGACTTCTGAGAATGGCTGATTTTGGTTGCATTGTCAATGGCTCGGAGGCCTTTAGGCCTGAAAGGTCACCCTGGGAGACAAAATAATCTCATGAATGCTCCTCTTTGTGAAATAGCCAACACTTCAATCCCACTGGGGTTGGAAACAGCCCAGGAAGAAGGGCTGTCCCACCTTGATTTTGCCCTTTGTGGAGTCCAGACAGTCGTGTCAATGGAAAGAAAAAAAAAAAAAAAAAAAGAATGGAAAATAAAGAAGTGTATTTTCCAGTCGCAGGAAAAAACCAGCTCACCCTTCTGAGAATAGAGCTGTGCCATAGGAACAGGAACTGACTCAACGGCATCTTCGAGGATGCATGTTGGTAGAGTGGGTGGACCTGATGCTGGAGCGGGCTGAGCGGTTCAGAGAGGAAGGGCGGCATCGCAACCGCCTCTCGAGTGTAACCAGCTGAGCAGAAGCCTTGAGACATGGGCAGGGTCACGAATGTCCCTTGACCACCTCCAACGTAAAGAAACACCAGGGACTGGGAGCTCTGTACCTCCTCTTTGGCTCCTGCTCCTGAGATATGGAAGTCAAAGTCTGCCTATAGCTCAGGATGGGACGTGAGGTGGAGGAAGAGGCAGATGCAAAGTCCTGCTTAATTGGGTGAGACTCAGTCAGGCAAAACCCTTTGATCTTGGCCCTGTTGAGGGCACAGCATCTGGGAACACAACCCGTGGTGATTTTCCATCATACTCACCTTGCTGCATTCTTCCCGGTACCTCTCCCTGTCACATCAAGGGCCCAGGGTTATTACTACTAAAGAACCCGATAATCTGGTTTATCGCTTTTTGGGGAAATACCAGGAACAGCAAAGCAGCAGCGTGTTTCAAAATCCTGGGCCAGATCTTCGGCTGCTCCACAAAACAGGGCTTGGATTTACATAGCTGGGAGCTGAGCCGCAGTGCCCCACCAAAAGCCGGCTGACCCCCCATGGTCTCGAGCCATCTGGGAGACCCCAGCATTCCTGCCAGCTGTAATACTGAATTCATAGAGCAGCTCAGTGCCAAGGCTCAGGATAAGCCAGAATAGGGATAGCTGGGTGACAGCAGCTGGGCTCTTACCCAAGGCAGAAAATAACACCGTTAAAATTGTCGTGTGCTGCGTTGTCTCCCTCATTGTAATTCATGGTGCACCTGAACTCGTCTGCTGCGGAACAGCAGGAGAGAATTTAGCTACGTGGAGGATAAAGTCAACTGTGTAAAAAATCTTGGGAGGGGGGGTGGAAAATGCAGCAGCCTGGAAGTTGGGCTTCTTGAGTGGTAACAAGGATTAACGGGATGAACTTCCAGTTGTGACTCCATCATATTCTTCCTTTCTGCCCCAACTAGAAAAGTGTCGGATGGCTCCGAGGCTTTCACCTCCTCTTTATGCACAGCACTGCCATAGCTGGGGCTGGGGAAGGACAGGCTCAGTGGCAGGGCAGGGACCGGTGGGATGGGACAGGACACGAGGTTGCTGGCATCTCCATTTCCACGGTTGCTGGCATCTCACTGCCAGCGGAGCTCAGTCAATAACTGACCACCCGTGTGAGGGCTTGTGTTCAGGCTGGTGGCTCCGTCCTGCTTGTGACCTCTACAACTGCCTGGCAGGAGGCTGTAACGAGGTGGGGGTCGGCCTCTTCTCCCTGGTAATGGGCGAAAGGACGAGGGGAAATGGTCTGAAGTTGTGCCAGGGCAGGTTTAGGTTGGACATTGGGAAAAATTTCTTCACAGAAAGAGTTGTCAGGCACTGGAATGGGCTGCCCAGGGAGGTGGTCGGGTCCCCATCCCTGGGGGGATTTAAAAGAAGGAGAGATGAGGTGCTTAGGGACAGGGTTTAGTGGTGGGATGGCAGGGTTAGGGGAACGGTTGGACTTGATGATCTTCAAGGTGTTTTCCAACCCATACAATTCTATGATTCCCTGATGGAGAAGGTCCTGTGCCTCCAGCTCTGTCGGTGCAGGTGCCTAATCCAACAGCTCTGTTCAGATCCAGCACATGTCGGTGGGGTGTGAGGGTGCACAAAGACAACCAGGCAGAGGATCCAGCCCACCGTGCTGGCTCCTGCCTCGGCACGCAAGGGATCGGTGCTGCGGTGAGTCCCCAGCTTCTCAGCCCCATGGGCTGGATGGAGGACGATGTTCAGTGCAAGGGGTCATGTTGGGGGGCGGGATGGGGAGGTCTATCCTGTCCATCCAGTTCAGCACTGCCTCTGGCCATGGTTCCGCAGCCGTAATAAATACCTCAACTGAAAAGCCGGTGTTCAAAGGCTCGGGAGTGTTAGTTCTTGTGAGAATCGCCTTTTCACCCCTTCCTGGAAAACACAAAGGGAAGGTCTTCCTCGTGTTATTATCTCTTTCTAGATACCAAAAAAGAAGGAATTTCAACAGATGCTTCTTGCTCTGGCCGTGAGATGGATGTCAGGGTTCAGGCCGTTATCTTGAGATCCATCTGTCTCAGCGGCTGTGGAACAGCCACCCTTCGGGACCAGCCATGCCCGGACGCCTTTGAGGAACCTCACGTTCTCCACATTCTGCTGCAGAAGCAGAAGCCTCTTCGACCACCTCCCAAGGCAGCCTGTCTTGGCTGCATGCAGCCCTCAGAGGAGCAGGCGTTGGAGGATTTCATCCCCAATTTAGAGACATCCTCTACCTGAGCACCTCCATCCTCGGACCCTATTTTCCAGATGATCCAGCCAGCAGGAAGGCACGTGAGCCTTTCATGAGGCGTTTATTGCCAAGTGTTAGTAAAGAGCCAGCTCCGATTTCCTTCTCTGACATAACACCAGTTACAGGAGGTACTAAACAACCTCTCTGGTTTGACCTGGCTGCTGGTTCGCACCAAACAATTGCTCTCTTATCTGCTGAATTAATGTCAAATCCGCATAACCAGTTTCTTACTGCTAAAGGCTCCACCGTGACCTGGTGCAGTTGGTGGCAACACCCTAAATTAGCAGGAGGTGCCCAGATTTCCTTTGGGTGCACTATTTTTAAGAACCTGGAAGATGGGTAAGTACCAGTGGTGCTGACTCTGCCCCTGACCAAGCTCCCCTAATCTCCTTAAAATGCCCCTAAGCCCCCTAACCACCCCTGGCATCCTTTCCCCCGCAGCCTTGCTAAGGACTTTGTCCTCCCCTCACTGGGTTATCAGATCTTACATGACCCAAGGGGTACCACAGCCCCACACCCCATCCTCCTTCTCACCATCCCCTAGAATTGCTGCAGGTCCTCCTTGCCTGCGGTGGCCAGCAGCTGTGTTCACCTGCAAAATAAACCAAGTCCTAATTGGTAATGGAGGAGCCCTGTGGGAAGTAGAGGTGGTAGCAGAGGTGGAGGAGGAATAAGGAAGGAGCAGACACAGCGGCTCGCTACGATTCCAGGCGTGAAGAAGAAGATGAATCCAGTACGCAGCAATGACCACGACCGCTGGGACACAGGGTCCGGGCTTGCTTCTCCTTGGCCAAAGGAAGAGCTGAGATGGGGTCTCCACAGAGATAATTAATCTTGATTACGTTCCCCATCTCGCTTCCAAGCTCTAGCTCTCCAAAGACACAACGAAGTGTGAGTCAAAGGAAGCTAAAGGCCTTGTCCATGCCTCTTCACAGCTAAACTTCTGATATGAAGCAAAGCAGCTTTGGGGGGGGGGGTGTCATAACTGAAGACCGGCTTTACACAGCAGCTGCTGGATGCTTTGAGGTTGCCTTGTCTGTGATGCTGCAGGATTTGGTGACTTTTTGAACTTTTTGAACATGCTTTGCCCAGAACAGCACAATTCATCCTGTCTGTTGAGGAACTGGGTCCCACCAGATGGCTGGAGGAAGGGTAAGAGCCGGGCAGGAGGGTGCATGCATGCATGCAACAAACACTAGAGATCAGTTATTTTTTCCTGCTACTCTGCGCAAAATTACGTCTAAAATGTGCGTTGATAAAATGCAAATTCACCCTCCAGGAAAATGCCTTTTCAATAATCAGTCAGTGGAAAAACAAGAAGAAGGAAGGAGGCAGGGATGGGCAGAGCGGAACCGAAACCAGATAGCACAACCCCAGGCACGGGTCAGCTCCAGGAAAGGAGTAACCAACTCAGGGGATCTGCTGACCTGGCTTAGGAATGGCTGTTTCTTATTTTCAGATTAAACCATGACTGGTGAAAGCTGCCAGCTGAGATTCCAGGGGAGCGGACAAGTTCTCTTTCTGTGCTGAGACAGGGATGGGAATTCAGTGCTCTGGGAAGCTGAATCGACCAGCTCTTGCTTTCCCGAGAAAGGAGGCACTGCAGGGGCGTTGGAGGCCTGGTGGTGCATACACGGGTGCTGCCACCCTCCAGGCGTTGGTCTCATGGTCACAGGATGGGCCTGTCCATAGAGGGCGGGTTCCTGCCCTAATGTTCCTTTCACCAGGCTCCAGCATCTCTCCTGGAACAGAGATGCGATGCCCGTCACCGCCGGTGACATTTAGTGCAATTTACTTTCCTAATGGTGTGAGCAGGCGTTCAGTTTTGCAACAATATTCTGCTCCAATGTTTCTTTTAACAAAATAATGACTTTTTGTCCCCTTGCCTAAAACTTTCTCTCCTGCCCCTGCCTCTTCACCTCTTTCCTTCTCCCATCCGATCGCACCCATGAGTGGGCTGCTCATCTCTGCCAGACCTGGTGCCCCATCCTTGAAAATGGTTTTGTTAGAGCTCAGCTCGCTTCTGAGCAAACACTAGGATGAGAAGGGCGTAAAACGAAGAAACCCATTCACGGGAGAGATTTAGGGACAAACATGGCAAGGTTTACAGCCTTGACCCTCAGCTCTGTTAGAAACCAAAGGGCCGGTTGCTCGTTGCTGGTTCCCATTTGGAAATGAGCCTTCAGCAATATATAGCGTCTCGGAATGGGAAACACAGCAAGAGGCATTAAATATTAGCAACAGCCCTAATGAAAGGGACCTGTGTTTAGAGAGCTTGAATAAAGGAATTGAAGGCTCCCGTTGTTGACCTAAGGGAGGTGTGTTTGCTTCCCTCTAAGCTTGCAGAAATGCTGGAAGGGGTGCTCCAAGACCTGGGGAGTTTGCTTGGAGTCCCGGGGCAGAATTGTGGGTACGTGACCATGCAGACATTGCTCCAGCTCCCCACCTTCTTGTCCTGAATTTACGGGAAACAGAGACCTGCTGTGTTGGTGGAGTCTGGACATGGTGCTGCTCGCTCACAGGGGTGTTGGCGATGAAGCCATTTTCTGGGTTAACTTGTCATGATAACTGTTCAGAGCCCAGTGATGGATTCTGCCTTATATTTGGCTAAAGCATCAGCATTGACAACCCAATGCAGAGACCAAAATCCCAGGGGAGCTCTGGAGATCCAAGGGCTAATGCTGATCTATTGGGCAGGACCTCATCACATGTGCTCAGGACTTAGAGTTATTGCTATTGGGAATATGATTAAATTAAACCTCCTTGGAGCTAGACATGGGTGACCACCTTGGAAAACCGGGACTTTTCTTTGGCCTTTGTTGAGGATACTGTTGGACATGGGCCCCCCAGTCAGGCACGTCTTCGATTGGCTTAAGTTTTGCAGTTCCTCTGTCCCCGCGGTCTTGCACGTGCAATTGGGCATTTGGGACCAACATCACAGGAGGTTGTGGAACAACGGGTTTGCTTGTCAAGAGGAGAATCCTGATAAATCTCAGCTAAACCAGCAAAAAATTAATGGTATTGTAAAATACTGTCATTCACAGCGGTTTAACAAAAAGGCTTTGTCATGATGATGACGATATAACGGGGATGTCACGAGGACGGAGCCAGACTCTTCCCAGTGGTGCCCAGCGCCAGGACAAGGGGCAATGGGCACAACCTGAAGCAGAAGAGGTTCCAGTTGAATGTGAGGAAGAACTTCTTGCCTTGAGGGTGCCCGAGCCCTGGCCCAGGCTGCCCAGGGGGGCTGTGGAGTCTCCTTCTCTGGAGATCTTCAACCCCCGCCTGGCCACTGTCCTGTGCCCCCTGCTCTGGGGGAGCCTGCTTGGGCAGGGGGGTGGCACTGGGGGAGCTCCCGAGGGCCCTGCCAACCCCTGCCATGCTGGGATTCTGTGTGATTCTGTGATTCACGCGAATACGTTTTGTGGAGGAGATGTTCCAGTCCATTTAGCAGCGCTAAGACAACACTAAGCAATCTGATTTATTTCCTTGTTGGCAGCAAAGAGGGATGCACGCTTGTTCCCTGCAGGAGCTGGGCGAAGATGAAGGTGATTGTGCGCTTTACTGTGTTAAATATATCCCCCCATTTTCTTTTTATCGTGCCACACCTGATGTTGGAAAGCAGGTATGGGGCAAACACCTCTATCCCCTGGCTTCTCCTGAGTCAGCAGAATACTTAGGAGACAGTGAGTGTCAAGGCAGGAAGCCCAGGCTGTGATGAATGGGGGATTTTTTTTCCTGTAACATCATTTGTTTGCTTTCTTATTCAGTAAACAATAAAAACTCAATCAATGCATAAAGAAGTCCCCATCTTTACATCCCTGGCTTTTGCCCTGCCCATAAATACAGGTGGTTTATTGATTTAATTCTGCTCTGCCGGTAAGTAGCTCTTTGCATAAGCGCGTTATCAAAGGAAATACCATTTGTGGTTCTCCCTGAAACGAAGCTGTCGTCCGAAACCAAGAGGCTCCTGTGATTTTCTCGTCCTGCTCTGTTGATAGCAGAAATTACAGATTTGTCCGTAGGTCTGAAGTTGCAAACCAGTTTCTGTTTTAACCCCTGATTTTCCGATCACCACAATGTTCTCAAGTGCTTTCCCCAAGGGCTGAGACATCCCAGCCTGGATTTACCTGCCAGACAGCACAAGGCGAGAGCTGCTGCTGCTACCGAAATGCTCCCTGTGCACCGTCCCGGGAGCCCCCAGCCCCCAGGGGTAACTTTTCCAACTGGTCCAAAACTTGCCTTGATTTACCAAATCCTGGGCTGTTTGGTGTGCGTGCTGACCACGGCAGATGGGGAGCTCCACGTCCTTCCCTGGAACTGAAATGTCCTGGGCCACCGACAGGCAGACGGTCCCAGGCAGACCCATGTCGCGGAGGTGACAAGTTGAGAAGGGACCTTCTGCTTTTCTTTGTGTTGTTGTTCCAGCTGTTTATGGCCGATATTAAAAAAAATCTCATTTGCTTGGAAAGGCCAAGCAGCTTTTCAAGTATTAAAACATGAGGGAAGTGTCGTGTTGTGGGACTTCACCACATGCTTGAAGTTAAGCCTCTGCTGGATGGCGGTGGACCTCAGCTGGCACTTAAATGCCTTTATTGAATAAGTGCTTCGTTGTGCCGGGGCTTGTGGAAGGTCAACCACCCCGCGCACCACACTAACGAACCGGTGTTAACGGTGGCCTCCTCTCCTTGTTGGGCTAATGCAGTTACCAAATTCGTTTCTCTGTACATTTAAATCACATATTCGGTGGCAGCAACTGCAGCTGGGACGCAGATAGACCAGGAGCACGAGAACCAGGGGTAACTCTGTCCCAGCGAAGCAGCAGGATTTCATTGCGCTGATTTATTGACGACTTTGTTCTATTGATGATCCCTTTTTGGGTCTGGGCCAGACAGGGTGATGGTATTTTAAAACTTCCCCAGAAATCCTCGCAGGAGCCTTCAGCTTACCCAGCCTTCTGTGGTTTCCCACTCCTCTGCCAGCGGGTCCCCGCACCCTGGCAATGTGGTGCTGCTGACTGGATATGGACCGGGCTGATCCGCGCTGCAGAGGACAGGGGGATGCGGTTTGGTGCATGACGAGGAGGGGGATGCCTGGTCCAAAAATCAGGGAGCACTCTGCCCTGGGGAGGAGGGGTGGCCGGGAGGCTCTGCCCCTTGCCCGAGGCTGAGCCAGACCCCTCCTGGGCTCACTTTGTTTCTCCAAAGAGCCCTGGGCAGCCCCTGGGGCTGGCGAAGGGGAGCAGGGCTTTGCTCTGCTCTCGCCCCTGCTGCGCCCGGCCAGCGGGGAAGGGAGGGCCGGCACTTTGCGGAGGTTACGGGGACACGGCAGGAGGAGGGAGCCGAGCATCACCTCCGGGGAGGAACGGGGGCTCCTGACACACGGACTGGTCATATAGGTGCCACCCTGGCCGATGGCTCCACGAGGCAGAATACAGGCTTGTGTGCGAGAGAAGGGCCCAGTGTGTGCCGAGGCTTGTTTAGCTGTCGTAAGGTATGTGCAGGGAGGAGAGCGTGACTTCATTCCTCTTACAGATGCTGGCACGGGCTGGGAAACCGCAGGAGGCTGGGAATGCCCGGCTGTGCCTGAGCAGAGCGAACAGCGGCTGCCCTCAGCCCGGGAGCAGAGGGGTGCAGATGGGTTTGCAGGGTCAGGAGGCTGCAGGGTGAAGGGGAGCCTGTGTTCGGACCTGAGGAGCGGCTGCCAAGGATTTTTAGTTGGGATTTTGGGGAGCTGCTTGCATGAAACAACATCCATCGCCCGGAGCCAGAGAAAAAGGCTGCTATTTATGGTGACTGCTGAGTGCGAGCTAAATAGCAGCCTGCACCTTGCGGAGGATCCGATGGACAACAACGCCAGCGCCAAAGCAAGCTGAGCGCGGTTAAAACTGGAGTTACTGTTTACATGTTAGTAATGAAGCGTGGGAGGAATCCAGCCCCAGGAGCTCCCAGGTTTGGCTGCTCAGGTCCCGGTGTCGGGCAAGCAGGGTGGGAGCGAGCCCCTGCCTGGAGGTGTAGGGGAGGGATGTGGCTGGAGGGACAAGTCCATGAGCAATACAGAAAGATGCTCCAAAACAACGCTAAGGGAGAAGAAAAGGGAAGGGGCTCGTCCCTTGCGTGGTGGGAGGTGGTCGTGTGGCCGTGCCGAGGGAGCAACCTCCCTGCCTGGAGCAGGAGGGAGGAGAAGGAACAACTGCAGGGAACTGGCAGGGATCTGCTGCTTGGACACGGCCTCCAGCACAGGAAAAAACATTACCGAAAGCCTCCAGATCTGTAACGCGCGCCTCGGTGTTTTGAGGCCAGTCTCTTGCCTTCGGGCTCTAAGTCATTGTTTCCTTGGTTGAGGTTTGTCTTTATTAAGAGCAAATTTCCCTCGTCCCTGACGCCCCCCGGGCCTTATTTGCTTTGGGGGAGAGGAAAGTTCTGTTCTCTGCTCTTGGCAGAAAACTCCCTCCCCTCCACGCCGCGTAACGCGGGTCCATGTGCGTGGGGACCGGGGTGGGGATGGCTCCCGAGGCAGCGTGGCCAGGGGCCACCGACCCTCTGCGGCTCCCAGCTTGGCCACGGAGCCACACCAGCCTCTGCATCTTGCGAGGAGCTGGGTGCCCCGAGACCAGCTGGGGAGTCCCCCGGGGCCAAGCAGGGAACGGCTGCGAAGGTGCCGGAGAAGGACGGGGTGGGGGGGGTGGAGAGTTGCTTGCCGTAAGCCCTCTTTTTTTTATTTATTTATTCCTTCCTCTAGCTGTGGAGCCTTGCAGTTTTTGGAGGACGAACAGCTCGGTGGAAACCAAATGAAACTCAAAGCCTCTTCCTTACGTTCCAAAAAGAGGATTTATGTAGTGGATTTTAGCAGTTTAAAATACACAGATCTGAGTGTTGTGGAAGGGGATATACGAGCAGGCGTGACATTCACAGTTCAAGGCGTTTAGGAAACACGGGCGCTCTGGGAATTCCTGCACTAAAGCATCAGCTCTTGATCCCGCTGGCACTCCGTGGGCAGCTCTCCCGGCGGTTTCGGGCACTTACTGGAGATAAACAATAAATAGCCGCAGAAAGCTCCCCGGAGAGACGCTGGGTGGGGAAGTGCTGCTGTTTCCCAAGTGCTAGATTAGGGAAGGTACGGCTTTCGCAGGGCCACGTGCCTCCACGAGGCCTGGGATGCCTCGTGTCTTTCAGCGAGGCCAGACGCTGTTCCTTCGCTCAGGGGAAGCCTCCTTTGGTTTCAGACTGCTCTGCTCTTCACGCTCTCAAATATCTGCATCACCTTGACTGCTGGTACGCAGCCTTCTCTCACGATGGTGATGCCACCTTCCCGGAGGAAGAATGAGAAGATTAGGATAATCCTCAAAGGGTGAAAGAGGGGGATGGGGACATAAAGGAACATTTTGGACCAGTAAATCCATCCAGATGCTCAGGCCATCCAAATAATAATGCTGTGCAGCAAGAGGACCAGAAACTTTGTCAAAAAGCAAAACCACCCACCGACACGGACCCCACACTTTGTTCAAGGCTTTAGTTTTCCTCTAGAGAATACCACTCAGACAACCCGGACCCAGCTAACAACACCCCAGCCTGTGCTGTTCCACCATCGTGGATGAGCTCCCGCAACACCTTCATTCCGGTGGTCTACAAGGAGGATACACCCCTCCTTTCAGAAGCAGCCACCCTCCCACTTGAAGCGTTTTTGCTCTTACAAGGCAGATTTTGCTTGCACAACCCTGTTTCTGCCTTGTTCTCTGTCAACACAGAGGCCCTCCAAGGACATCTTTTGTTTGTTCCTCTTCATCAACATGTTTGCAAATGTCCAGGCACTCAAGAACTGTTACTCTTGGAGCAAAGTGTGCTGCCAGACTGATACTATTGAAAGGCATGGAAACATCCCAGGAAAATGCAATTGCTGACATAGCAAGGGTGGTTCTCACACTCACTTTCATCAATCTTCGTGCAGTTGACCACAGTTGATGCCACCACCTCATCAGATTCTCCATCACAGAGAACACCCTCCAGCTTATGGCCAAGACGCCTGTAGGGAAAAAAAAAACCAAACCAACAAAACCACACTGTACTTCATATTACACGGTGCTGAAGTTCCCCTCAACACGGGGCATCAAATCATGATCTACACACCGCTTAAACTTGCTGGCCACCCACCTGAGCGGCGGTTTGTGCTGCGATAGGGGTACCAGTGAACAGGGTACTCACGAGATGACCATGTCATGGTGCGTGCTGTCAACCTCTCCGCTGGGATTAGCGGATGTGATTGCCAAGGGTCCCGTCATGTCAATGAGGTGCACCAGGACGGTCAGGTCGGGCACTCTGATCATGATGCTCTCTTGAGTTCCCACTCGGCTGTAGCCCGCTCCAACCCCTGGAAAGACAGACAGAGGATGTTGGCAGAAGCAAGGCTGGCACCACACCTGGCGTGGCATCAGAGGGAGACCTCTGACTTTCTCTGCAAGTGACCCTGCTCCGCGCCCCAAACAAAGCCGCGAGTCTCTCTGTATAGTTTCAGAAAAGTTTCTCAATGGGAAATCCACAAGAGCAGCTGCGAGACGTGGGGACTGACTGCAAAAGGAAAAGATCAATGGCTGAAGACCAGCACAGCTGCCTTGGTGGACATAAGTTCTACCTATACCACAGCGTCTAACTCCTTGTGGTCATTGCCTACCCTCACACCCTCTGTCACCCACCTCTGCCTGTCTGGCGTGCGTAACTCCTGCTGTTCCTTCAGTCTTTAACATTTTCCTTCATTCCAGAATCCAGCTTTGAGTGCGGGTCCCACTGCTGCTCACAGGATTTTGACTTTATTCATATGGTAGGAAGGAAGAGGCCACGAGAAGGGAAGCCCATAGGAATCCCTGTTCCCCCCGGGACCTCTCACATATCTTTGATGCTCCCCCCAGGGGTTGCTCCTTCTTAGCTGACAGCTACGGGCTTGAAAGAGGTGACCCTCCCAGGCTGATGGCTCTCCCTTCCTTCCAGTCTGACTGGCTTAAAGAAATCATCATGCTGGCTCCCACTGTTGATGCGTCGTTCCAGCTCATTAACACCTTCTGCTAAACATTTACCAAGGCAGGGAAGAGCTCCAGAGATGATTTCTCAGGACAAACCAAACAGAATCTCTCCCCATTGGCATCCCAAAGGGTGTGTGGATCGCAGACCTGCTGTGTTGAAGACACGAAAGAGGGAGGGAAGGGCTGTCCCGTTCATCTCACCTAACTTCTTCAGCCACTCTCCTTTCGTGATAATGCAGCCGATGCCACCAGGGTAAACATTTTCCATGAACTCCCAAAGCAGCGGGCTGATGGGGGGGGCAGCTGCTCGCAGCTGGTCCAGGTTTGAAATAAAGATGCAGATGGGCTTCTCTTGAGGCCTGTCCTGCAAAAACCGGGAAGAGAGGAAGGAGAAAAAATAGATGAAGAGCGAAAGTTTGCATTGAGAAGGTCGGAGCCAGCTGGAATCCTCATTTGCCTGCTTCCCAGGGACTAGGAGCCCCACGCAAGTGAGAAGGTCTCTCTGCACGAAACGCTGAGCGCAGGAGGGGACTGCCCGCTGCGACTGATGCCACAGCTCAGACCTGCCCGTGCAAATGGGAGAAGGGAGAGAAAAGCCATCTGCTCTTGGGATCTGGGTGGGACGCAGCCAAATCCCCTGCTTTAGGCACCACCAGCGGTGGGACGGCGATGCTCTGCTCGCTATCCGTGCTTTTAACATCTTTCTTATACAGCAGGGGCTTGATTTTTCACCTAGCTAATGCTGGTATAAATCAAGGTCAAACCCACCCGTTCGTGAGAGGCTAATGGAAGGAGAGCCTAGCCCCCCCAGGAACCAACATCTGCACGAGCACTTCTTCAGCGCTTTGAAACCAGCTTGCCATAAAACAAATGGTGATGCGGGGGGAAAAGAGCAAGAGCTCACAAAGCGGTGTCATTTCAGTCCTCGGCTGACATCAGGTTCGGCGGGGCCAAATGACTAAGGAACTGGGCATGTATTTACATTCTGTTTATATTATCTCACCACCAGGGAAGGTTAGCGTTGGCACCGAAGCAGGGCAGAAAAGGCTGCCTTTGTTGCCGATGTTCACGCTCGCGCCAGCTGAGATAGTCTGTTGTGCTTATTTCTCCAGGCTAGCCAGGAAATTGCCTCATGGAGAAGAGACAGGGACAGGCTGCAAAAGTTGTGCTGGAGGTGCAGACGTTGGGTCTGATTCCAGCACTTGAATGTCTCCAGAAGTCTGGGGCAATTTAGACCTGGGATTCTGATTCAGCACTTTGTGAGACAGAGGGGACAAACACAGGTTTGGACCCGCGTGTGGCAAGCGGCGGGGCTGTTCCAGGTTGGGTTTGTGCTTTGCCCCCCCCCGGCGAAACGGGACGTAGCTGTCTAATTCTCAGTGCCCGATGCCCGGAACAGAGGGTGCTCTACCCCAGGTTGCTCCGCTCAGAAAATGATCCGTGGTGTTTTGGTGCTGCTGCTCACATCAAATTCTGGTTCTTAGGACAACGTGAAACAAGTACGTGACTCATCTATAGGACACGAGCAGGATTCAAGTAACAAGACGACCGTCTCCTAGCCACACCTTGATTCTGTAGACCTTCTCGATGGCTTGAGGGTGTTTGCAGGAGGCTGCCAGAGCGTACACAGTGTCTGTCGGCACCCCACACACTGCCCCGGTGTTCAGCAAGTCAGCGATGGTCCTCAAGCCGCTGGTGCAGTGGGACTTGGGGCAGATGCAGGGTGGAAGGTCTTCGGTGTCCTCCTTAGAGCGCTCAGCCTGGCAAGAATCAGGAGGCAACAAATCCGTTACAGTGGGAAAAATCGAACATATGAAACACAGGGGAGGCTTGAGTCCCCCCCCAAATGCAGGCATCTCACTGCGCCCTGCTCCCTTCATAGCCACAGGGCAGGGGCGGCACTTTGAGGGAGGCTTCACCTGAAGTAGGTGAGAAGCATTTCAAGGCAGAAGTGATTAGTTCTGCCCAAGAAATAAAGTCAAAGAGACTAGCTTGGGTGTGGGCATTTGAGCTGCTGATGCCTAAAACTACAGGAGATGAATTCCACCCAGCCCAGTGCCTGCTTCCTGGAGAAATAACTGCTCTCCAAAGTGACCTAAGGAAACCACTGGGGAATCTTACATCCAGGGGAACTTGAGTAAGACCAAGTTTCAAGTGCTTTCCCATGAGGCTCCATGGTTAGAAACACTGATTTAATGATAATGCTTCTCTGCAGCGGGCATTAGAGCTGTCGGAGCAGTCGACCCAGTTAGGTGGAACTGCTTTGGTCAGACAGCAGAACAAGTCTGAAGTTCACAGATACAGCGGAGAGCTCTTGCTGTCCACTTTGGGAAACTTTTAACTCTCTACTTCCCTGTCCCCAAACTTTAAAACTTCAGTCTGTCAACAGCTCTTGGATGGGAGATGGCCAATTCCACGGGACCATGGAGCCAGGCATTTTGGAGCAACGGGGGAGTTTTGTAAATGTCCCCGCCCTTTTCTCCAAGTTTCCATACGTGTTATCCATAATGGAAGAGAGCTTGCTTTCAGCTCATAGCTCCCTACAGAGATGCTGTGGCTGGGATTTCAGATGGCACTAAGGGATCCAAAGGTAGGACACTCAGTGGAAATTCAAACTCCCCCAGGTAAGACCAAAGGCCCCAGGATATCCCTCCTGACCAGGGAAGCTACAGCATCGTGCAAAAAATCTCTTACTGTGAACAGAGGGGGGCCCATCATCATGAGATCCTTCCCAAACATGCTGTTTGCAAGTGATGCTGTTGCTCCGTAGAAGCAGATGATGCTGAAGATGCTCAGCATCACAACTGGAAAAAAAACGCGCAGAAAGTCAAAGGCAGGAAGGGTGACGACAAAGTTTTATTTTCTCCTGTGTCTCATGACTTCCCAGCACTGCAAACTTACTTCAATCTTTCCTGTCAGGCAACGTTTGCAGTCCAGCATATTTGTGGGTCTAAAAATTCAAGGCATTTCCAGGCTTGCCTACCTGTGCATCTTTTGCCATATGGCTTTTTCTTTTTTTTTTTCTCCTGGTGGAAAAGCTGCTACAAAGCATCTTGCCAAAACACTCTATGCAATTACAAATAAAACTCTCACTTGCCACAAAGCCAGAGCTTCAACAGAACTACAGCCATTCACACCGGTGGCATGTTCAGGTCATCCTAAAGTCTTAGCTCACCGAAAAACTACCGGAAAGTAGGGCTGTACAGAACCTCAGGTGGTTGTCTTGATTCAGCAGCATCAGCCACACCTAAATGTTTATTAGAAAGCTCAAGGACCTGGGGAAAGGTTTCCTCCTCCAGTCATGGAGCTGAAAGGCTCAGCATCTGTAGCTTGCACACACCCTGGCCTTCTAGGGTGAGAGGACGCGCTCTTCTGCTCGCTTTCCTCCACACTGAGCTTGTGCGGAGCAGTGCTCCCCAAAGAGGGACCCACCAGCTGCACTCTAGGGGTGAAGGTTTGAGGACCGAGTTCACCGAAAACTCACTTTCAAACGGCAAAGGAAGGTTATCCAACGTGAAGAGCAGAAAACAAACGGTCAAGAGCTCCATTGCAAGGGTCGTGCAGAGAAGCACCACGTTCACCGAGGAAGCTGTGAGAAGGGACAGAAACAAGAGGGGCTTGCATCAGAGAATGGCCCGTAAAAACATATGTGAAACAGCAGACGAGTTCCTCAACCAACTTAATCTCATTTGATTGAACTGAAGAGTCCATCATCTGAATTCCCTGTTCGTGGAGGAGCAGAGAGATACGGCTACGGTTTGTTCAGCCCTCAGCTTTCAGGGGACAAGCTGCCAAACCCTTAATCTGCCAGTACACTGTGCTCTCATGGAAAACACTGCTCAGGCAGCCAAGAAGATCCTGATTTACAGCAGCTGGGCTCGCGGGTGACTGTGGATGTGCGCCAGTAGCCCAGTCTGTCTAACACTTTCACCTTATTTGAACCTTTTATTTCCTTTTAAATGTTCTTCCGTTCCCTTATGACTGTTTCTTCTAAGCCTAGCTCAGCTTCTGTCCCTGGCTGTGGGCAAAAGATTTTGGTTCTTGCTTAATGGGAGTGGCAGAGAGAGCTGAGACTCCCTCTCTCGTTGCATCTCCACCGCAGCGGGACCACAGATGTGATTAATGATCTGACCCCAAACATCCCTCAATAAACCATCACACACAGTACCGGGACTTACCTAAAATAATTAGAAAAGCGTTGAGCACCAAAAAGGCAATAGACCCGGCAGTGAATCCTTCACTCTTCCCCGCACCGATGTTCACCAAGTGGCCTGAAATAGGACCAGCAGATTTGATTGTCAGCAAACCATTAAGAGCAACATACCAGGAGAACGATGAACCTGCAGCTGGAGTGACTACAGGTCAAACTAATTGATGGAGGCCACTCTAAGGAAAATCTACCATGTCGAAACCTGTTGCTTCTACAGCACAAAGCACTTGAGGTATCAACTGAAGGACTGGCAATAGCTATCCAAAAAAAAGCTGATGATTTTACCTCCAGCTTGTAGGAAACAGGGTCTGGCTCAAAACACGAACAGCTTCTTGCTATACCTCTTAAGCAATAGCTGTAACCTTCCCTACAGGTGCTCACTTTAATAGGACCTGGCATGGAGGCTGCATGAACGTGCTGCCCACCTGGAGCTAAGTGAGGCTTTTAAAAGCCCAGGCTCATGGGTCTGAGATGGCTGTGACCAACTAAGGTGAATTGCTCCAGGCTTCTGAAGGATAAATCCAGAATCTGGAGTCTTCTACTGCCTACAAAACATCTCCTGAACTATTATTCTGAGATAACGGCCTGGATGCAGTCTGAGTGCTGTCTCACAATAGTTTGGCAGGGAAATCTTGACTTCTGCTGGAGTCGAAGACACAGCTTAGACCCCCTGTAGCTGCGAGAGTGTGAAGTGACTGCAGCAACAGCAACCAATTACACGAGTACAAGCTGGGATGTTTGGCCATTACCTTTTTGCAAGGAGAAATATTGGTAAACACAGTGGCATTGAATCTTCTGGGAGAACAAATTATGTTGGAGAAAGCAATCTGAAATTTCTTAAAACTTTTTTTTTTTTTTTTTTTTTTTTTAGCAAGCAAAATAATAATCCTGACCTAGCGTTACCTGCAAACCGGAGCCAGGTCCATGCTCCCCAGAAGGCAGCATAGCAGAATGGAAGAACGCAACCAGACCTCCTCTCTCCTTGAACCTGGATCCTGCAGACGTATAGCTGCATTATGGCTCCTGGGATGAGCACGGAGGGTATGGAGAGCTGCTGTCTGCTGGGGTCACCGAAACCACCCTGGATGGCAGAGGCTGCAGCCAGGCCGTTGCAGATGTAGAACAAAGCATCTGGCACCTCAGCCCCAGTGCCACTTGGGAAGTTCTTGGACCTTGTGAAGCAGATTTTGGCAGCCATCAGCGTGGTTTGAAGAGCTGAGCTGGACATAGCCTGGACACCGACTGGAATCAAAGCCTTCTCCCCGATGGAGTTGATAAGGCTGGCAAAGGTGGCGTACATCGAGAGAGCAGTGCAAAGGCTGCAGGCAGCCCCGAGGAACAGGTAAGTTCCTGGCGTTGGGATCTGGTGGATGGAGGCGGTTGTGAGGATGACAAATGAGGCGTTTTGCAGCATCTCCAGGGTATCTTTGTGGGTTGACATCAGAAAGAGCATGCAGGCAATGCCCAGGAAGAACCACCCTCCAAACATTCCCAGCCTGCTTTCCTGAGCCTTGGTCAGCCCGAGGAAGGTGGTGAGGGTAAACTCTTCCCAAGACATGACCAGCCAGTAGAGGCTGTGGACACCAAACTTGGTGGTGTAGTAGACATCCCCTCTCAGATAACTGTAGAAGCTGGACAGCAGCTGGCAGCTGGAGATGATGGATATCCACGCTGCGCCAACGCAGAAGTTCTTCGTGTACCCAAAGAAATAAAAGGCAAATAAAAAGGGAGCGATGGTATCGCAGATGTTGCCTAGGGCCATTGGCTCGGCATACTTCGTGTTCTTTTTCTTTTCTTCCCCAATGGCCTTGGAAGAGCTCTTCTGTGCCGACCCCAGTAGCAAGACATTGAAGAGAGGATGCCCAAAGCCTGGAAGGACGTACCGTTGTGTGATGCCCTTGAACAGGAGAGCCACCGCTCCGTACAGCCCACACATGACAATGACAAGCTCAATGACACCTGACACTACCAGGGCCCACTGGCCAAACAGGGCAACTGCTTCAAACACCAGGGCAAGCGCGATGGCCCCGAATATGAAAGGCATGATGTAGTTGACCGTGGCTGAGCAGAAGGAGAGGATAAAGGAAATGGAAATGTAGGCCACCAGCCCGGCCACCGCACTTTGGCTGGCAGAGAGGTGGGCCGTGCTGGTGGGCAGGAGGTGGCTGGAATTCCCTGAGGGCAGCGTTGTGTTCTGCAAGGAGGGGTAAGTGGCTGCAATGATGCGCGTAGCCCCATAGCTACTCCACAGAGCGGAGAAGGTGAGAAAGGCTGCACCTCCGAGGTGGTCATACTTCCGGAAGGCAAGAAATCCTGCGAGGAGCTGGACAAAGCCTCCAATCAGGACAAGGTGGACACCTGAGGGACACACGAAGAGGTCAGGTAGGAAGGAAGACACAAAACGGCTTGAGCTGCATCTCCAAGCTCTGGGGGACACCCCACCGCTGGTCCCACAGCCTTCTTGTCACCAGCCCTATGGCCCCTGTCTTCCCCTCTCTTCCCTCCTTTATGGCAAATTTCTGTGCTGAGCCTTGGTGTGTACCCACTGGTGGTGGCCACTGTGGCCACTGGTCGTGGCCGCTGTGGCCCTTGGTATGGTGAGCAGGTCCAGGAGTGGTTTGGATCTATGAAAGTAGGGGAATGGCACATGAAAGGTTTGGACCAGATTTCTGGCAGAGTTGCTGGGGAAGGAGGGGCAGCCATCCTAGGGAGCACACAGACCTTCTGTACATTGGAGAAAGCCCACGTTTCCCCACCTGTCCCAACGCTGTCCAATGGCCCATGGGGATGACTCTCCAAGAGTCTGGTCAGGGAAAGCTCACCTTGGACCGGCAGCCCCAGCGTCCTCCATGAGGAGCATCACCCACCTGCGAGGATGTCCTCTGCTGCCTGTGGCTTGAGGCCGGTGTGCACCATGGCGAAGTTCTGCAGGCAGAGGAGGAAGGCGCTGACCACGTTCGCGAGGAGCCCCAGCACCGCCGGCTCGCTGTAGAAGACGGCCGCGAAACCTGCCGCGCTCGCCATGGCCCTTCCAGACAAAACAAAGAGTGTCGGCGGTTGCCCCCACAACCTCACCGTCGTCGGCGTCTAGACCAGCACCGGCACTCGGCCAGCCTTCAGAGCCGTGCCCCTGCTCCGAGGAGGGAGGAACTGGTGACAGGCTCAGGTGTTTCCATAGTGCCTCCCCGCTCCTTGCTCCAGACAAAGGCTCAATTCAAAGCCGAACTTTAGGTGCCTACTTTCCGGAGTCCTATCCAGAAAAAACACACGCAACCTATTTAGGCTACGAGGATTTCTGGCAAAAACATGTTGAGGTGCCCCAAAGCGCTGCAGGTGGTGGTGATGGTTCCTGCCCCCTCTTCTCCAGGCTGCTGGAGATGGAGAGCAATGAATAGCATAACACAAACGAACAAACATTCAGACGAAACCCACAAGGTATTTTTGAGCCATTCCAGGACATTTCTTATCCACTGTTACAGACAAACAGGCAGGCACGACGCACACATACACAGTCTCCCTTCCAGATGGAATTTTCCAGCTCCATCCCTTTCTTGAAGCCCCAGTGACTAAATAGTCTATTTTCAAACCCTTCATATTTCTACCATTAACTCGTCTATTTGCAGGCAGCCCCCACATTTCCATTCCTCTGCACTCCTGGGTACCATGAGCTGGAGTTTGCTCTCTGGAGGTTTTTGTTAGGAAACAAAGATGAAAATAAACCCGCGATGTTCTTGTTTTTTTGGTATTTTTGGAACATTTTATGACCTAAAGGAGCTGGAAAAGGAGAAAGTGAGGTATTCTGTTCTCAGCCATTCCAAAAAAACCTTTTGGAAAAGAAAGGAAAGCACGCGGCGCTACTGTTGATATGGGAAGCGAGGAGGAGTGAGGGAGCACCACCCAGAGCAGAAGTGGCTTTGTGAATATTAATGAACCTAAATCCCAGCGTCTGCTCTTAACCGCCCAGTATTCCTGGGCAGGCAAACAGTTTTGCAGACATCGATGGCCTCTGGACTCCTTTTTTTCCATTAAACCCCCCATGTTTTCCTTCTCTCCGTTTATTCCGAAGGATGTAATTTTCACAAAAATGAAGGATAAATTGGCTCCTAACAGCTCTGAACTGATACAGCAACTTCAACTCTCATGAAATGGGGAAAGGGTAAAAACTGTCCAGTGAACCTTGGGGGACAATTAATTCCTTCGATTATTCGGTTGTGCTAGGGGTGGGGGGGGTGGCTCAGAGGGATGCATCAAATTGCAGTTCTGGGTAGGAATGCTCTCGTTTAACATCAAGCACCTCTATAAAGCACTGACTTGAAGGGGGCACTGGGAGGCAATGCACCCCTAGGAAGAGCTGAGCAGCTACCGGCAGAGTCCCTGACACTGTCTATGTTGGGTTTTTTTTAATGACATTCAGATATAAATAAGTGGTTTGGTTTAAATGGTTATACTTGGAGGCACGCCACAATATTAAGTTCCTCCAGATGTTTCGTTCTGGAATAGCTCGGACAGTGGCTTTCGAGGCATGCTGCAACAAGCCCCTGTTTTGAGTTGGTCTCTGAAGGAGGATGAGGTGGGTTTTCTGGAGGAAGATGGGCTGGCCAGGTGACTGCTTGGCTCGCAGAAGTGGTTTCCAATTTGCCAAGGCTCTCTTTGTTGGCGGTCCCTGCCTACCCAGCCGCGCGAGTGGCTTTAGAGGCTGCGACATGCAGCGTGGGTTTGTGAAGGGACAACAGCTACCAGGGCTGGTCCCCTCTGCTTGCGGAGCTGCCCTTCGTAGGGCGTCCAAGAGGAGGGAAAATGAAATACCAGCACACGCTGTATCGGGCTGTGAAGCTGTGGCGGGGGGGGGGGAGGACATGAGAGGATTTAGACCAAGATATGGAAAAGGAGGAGGATGGAGGAGCTTGCCGTGGGAAGAGAAGGTTTTGGGGTTGGAAACAGCCACAGACCTGCTCTGCCCGCACCTCCCCGCAGCATCCGCCACACGCTGCAGTCACGGGCTTGGTCTCCCTGTCCTAAGACCATTGCAGCACTTGTGCGTTGCCTCCCCTCCTCTCTTTCATGCAACGTAAGGCTACACCAAATAACTGACCCCATCCCGTTGTGCCCTCAGGAGCCGCAGCACAAGTAACTCCATGGGCTGCGCCAAGACCTGGAGAAACAAGGGGCTGCTTGGAAACCCTCAGAGGTGTTTTCCCATTCAAAGCGTGCCCGAGCCTTGTTTGTCCCTAGGGTAAAACCCCTTGCTGCCGTTGTCACTACCCATGTCATATGGCTGCTGCCTCCGGCGCTCGGAAGGACCCATTTCTCCATGTGAACTACGGAAAATGGATAATGCGACACCTCTGCTCCCCGTTCCGTGCAACGCAACAAGGAGGGGTCTCCTGCCAAGCCTTTCCTTTGCGCTGAAGTCTGCAAGCTGGGCGTCCTCAGTTGGGGCTGATGCAAAAGAGCTCCTTGGGTAGAGATTGCGCAGGCGGTGCGGAGGCAGAGGAGCAGACGGCCGGTCCCTTCCTACCGCGCGGGGTTAGCAGCTCTCTGCACACACAGGGTACCAGCCAGCACAACCACTGCCCAGGAAACTGCGAGGATGGAGACCTCCCTGTGGTGAGGAGGGACCTGGGGCACTGCCAGGCCTTTCAGAGAGCTGGCTTTACCGAATGGGGCCATCCTTCCCTTATGCAAATCCCACACGCAGCAAGGGCAAAGCCAAAGCCACCCCCTCACTCACCCAACCGCCTCCGTCTTCTTTCCTTTCCTTGCTTCCCCCTCACATTCCTCAGCCTGGGGTTTGCAGACACGGCTTGCGAGGTCCTCCCTCCGTCCTGGCTCTTCTCCCCTCGGCACAACCCCCCAGCCACGCTCACGTGGCCAGCGTCCCGGCTGGGCTGCAGCCTCGGGACACCTTTGCCTTTATACTTGCAATAACTTCCCTTCACCCCTTCCAGAAAAGGTCCTCCCCCTCTGCACCCCCTTTCCAGCTTGCCGTTACACCCGGGCTTTGCAAGCATCACCGCGTGCATCTTCTGGCATCTGCTGCCTGTGCTTCCTTACCTTGACCAACGTTAATGGGGATATGCTGGTGTGCGGACGTTGTCTCCACAGGAGGCTGGAGGAAGGCTGAGCGTGCCGTGGGACACACATACAGACACCAAGCCATTGCATTGTCAGAGCTTATTCCCCCAGTGGCATTTTGCGACAAGTTCTCCATCCCACCTTATTAATGGTAACAACTGTTTATATAGCTCTGCGAAAATACGGTGTCCCTCCAGATAAAGGCGCTACGAGAAGGAAACGCAATTCTTTTTGGCTAAGCACGCAGCAAGATTAACAGCTGGAATAGCTGTCACAGCCCTGGCTCTGCTCTCGTGAAAACCAGTGCCCAGCTGCCTGAGATGCATTGCTGTGTGGCCAAGGGGCTGCCTGGCACTTAGCAGAAAATTTGGGCTGGTTTTAAATGCAAGGTGTATTGCACCAGGCTGTTATTCTGCACAGAATAATGTGCAGCAGGTTTAAACATCCCCAGGCTGCACTGCTGGGCAAAGCACAGAGCCATGGCATCCCCCCAAAGTCCAAGCCTTCATTTGGGAGCGAAGGGTCCCGATGGCTCCCGGAAGCTACCGAGTTCACATCTGCACTAACATTTCAATGAACCGGCAACATCGCAGAGCTGAGTATTTAGAAGGAGGAGAGCTATGAGAAGGTTCAGCCCGATGCCAAACCTCTGCACATATTCAAGAAAAGCATCAAACAAAAACCACCGATGCCACGCTTCTCCCTCTGCAGCTTGAATTACCTGGTTTGGTGACACTTCAGCCCAATGGGAGGATGCTCTTGTCCCTCTCATTTCCTGGTAAGTACCAGTTTTATAGTCCTCCGTAGGAGGAGGAGCCTGGAGCCTCTTGCTTCACACATTGGCACCTGGGGCATTTTGGAGACAGGAATTTCCTTGAACGTTGTCAGTTATTGTCCTAAATATTTTTTTTTTTATTTCCTGAAACCCGGGGGGGGGTTCCCTTCTGTTCAGCAGAAAAATACCAACCCCCCCCTCATCTATTCCCCCCACCCTCTCAGTCCCCAGAGGCTGATGTCATCACACTTGAAATTCGGTTGCAAAAAAACAAAAAGCAAATTGCCTTTCCGAAGCATATATAAACCCTGACAGCAAGGCACCTTGCAGACGGACACCTCTCCCATCCCCGGGATA
This sequence comes from Gorsachius magnificus, assembly GCA_034008185.1. NCBI lineage: Eukaryota > Metazoa > Chordata > Aves > Pelecaniformes > Ardeidae > Gorsachius > Gorsachius magnificus. The sequence goes on from CM067092.1 coordinate 1,218,570, forward strand.
GAGCAGTGCCGAGCCGGGGATTCCGCAGCGGTGACAGCCACCAACATGGTCTCCGTAACCTTACAGGTAACTGCTACCTCAGGCGCAGAACCCATCACCCATCTCTGATCTTGCTCCTTTTTCACTTTAAGGAGGTAACGTCGTTGTCCGGGTGGCTCCTCACCAGGTCAGAACTGTCGTGACATTAAATGGGCACCTGCCCCAGTGCTCAGAGCACCGGATGGTTTTCACAGAGCCTTTATTCGGAGCCGCTAACCCGTTCCTCCCGTGCCTGTTGCTTGTACGCATCCCAGACGTGTTTTGTACCGTGCCATGGTGGGGGGGTGTTGTTGCTGGGATGTGCTGGGTGGGTTTTTTATTCCTCAGGTCCGCTCCGAGCTGGTTCTGCTCGCAGCCGTAGGAGGATTTCATGGTAGGTCTGCAAAGGCTGTGCTGCCCTGTGCCGCTTTATTTCCCTGGCTATTCTTGGCACCCCTGCTGGACTGAGCTTTGGAAAACTACTTTTTTTTTTTTCTTTTTTTTTTTTTCCCCTCCTTGAAATACATAGCTTGTTTTACCCGCTCATTTGATCCGTGGGCGCCCTACGCTGCCATGTGAGGGGCACAACCCGCAGAAGGGCTCTGCAGGAGAAGTTCGGGCAGCTCAGGTGACAAATGCTCTCTCTCTGTCTTTACTCCAGAAATCCCAGAAGTTCCTGGCAAGCGCCCGGCAAGTTCACAAAACCGCTGCTCACGGTTTGTATCTCCCTGCCGAACACCGTTCCCCGTCCTTTCTTAAAGAGCGTCCCAGAGTAATCCTCTCATTACTTTTTTTTTTTTTCTAAAAAAAAAATAAGTGCTGGGCTACGCGCACCGAGATAAACCGCCCCGGTCCCTGGGAGGCAAAGCAGGCTTGGGGGGGACCACGGTTGCCCTGGGTTGCTAAAGAGCAAGGAGGGAAGCAACAAGTGGCAAAAATGTGGATTGCTAGTCCAGCGCTAGGGCAGAAACCTTAACTGGTTTAGAAGCAGACTTTCCAAATTCTTTCTCTTTGGTCGTAAGCATAAGATATTTAAGCTGCAGCTGTCATCAGACGGCTCAGATCCTGAACTCCTCCCTTTGCCTTACACCTGAGCTGGCGGCTGGCGTTGCTCGGGGGGACGCACGGATCCTTCTCCGCGTCTCAGCCTCGCCGCTGCCTCCTCCAGCACTGCGCCGCTGCGGCTGCTCCGCTGCCGGCAAACGGAGCCGCACGCTGCTGCGGAGCCGCTCCGTCTGTGGTCGGTCTGTCCATCGACTTACTTCAAAATGTGGTATCGGTCCAATGAATGCAGTGTAATTATGTGCAATGATCCACGCAGATCTATTTACTCTTGGGCAGAGTCTTTTATTATTTTTATTTTTATTCTTATTCTTATTTTTATTTTTATTTTTATTTTTATTTTTATTCTTATTTTTATTTTTATATGATTTCATTATTATTATCATATTATTATTACTGTAATAATAATGATAATAATGATAATAATGATAATGATAATGATAATAATGATAATAATGATAATAATGATAATAATGATAATAATAAAGTGCTGCAGCACAGCTGCAGGACAAAACCACCGGCATCGCGAAATGCTTCTCACTGAAGGGTTAAAAAACCACCGCTTCCGACCCGAAGTGACAAAGAGCATTTCGTGACGGGAAGGAAGGAAGCAATCGCAATGTTATGAGGGCGGCGTGATCCGAGCAGATTTTCCTCCAGCCTCTCCGGTCTCCTTCGACTTCCCCGTTCCCCTCCCCGCGAGGGCGTCGGAGCTCGCGGTTGTGCGGCACCGAGGATGCTCTCCGCTCGTGGGCAGCGGGAGGCTTCCGAAGTGCTGAGCTATGGATTCCTATCGCAATCTGTCCCGCGGCGCCGCTGCCAGGGCTGCGTTTTCTCGCCCTGAGTCACGGCAGCGCTGGCATTCGCAGCTGTGTTTACAAGCGGCTTTTAGACTGCCAGGCTCTAGGTGAGCCCGAAGGCGTTGGCAAGCACGCCCTGCGTCAGGCCACATGACATTTGGGGATGAATGCACCCTGGAGAAATTAGGGAACGCTCTTTTTTTTTTCAGCTGGGATATTTTCCATTTAAAAAAAGAAAGTGCCGTAGGTACCTGCTGAGTTTGGGGAGGTTTCCCGTATGATGTGAAAGCAAAATATTTTTGTTTTCTCGCCTCGCTTGTCTTGACTTTGGCATGTGATTCATTTCATTTGGGCATTAATGCCATCTTCTACCTGCGTGTGTGTGCATGTACCCCCCATACGTACACACACACATACGGATGGATTCGCAGTCACGCAAGTGTTTGCTATATTGAATTCCGCAGGTTTTCCGCTCTCGTGTGCTCTCTCAGAATTAAAATTCTGAATTATAATGGGTCATAACAATTATAATTCTATGAGTTATAAATTCATCGCAGCAAAGCAGTTTGTCACTGAAATTAAAAGTTACCGTGGTCCCAAATGGGGTATTTTCCACAGCATTTTAACACCTCCGAAGGTTTGGAAGTGGTGACTTCCAAATCCAGAAGTGCCAGCAGTTTGTGCTGTCTGCCCAGCTCTACCCGACGGGCACTGGTTTTGCCCTGGCACGCTCCACGTTGCTCCTTGTCTACCAGCAAAGGCGTTTCCAGAGACGGGACAAGCTTTCCTTCAACCGCTGAGCTCAGGAGACCTCCTGGTCGGATCCCCTTCCGCAGCACAGGCTGAACCCTCCGGCAAGCTGAGCTCAACTCTGAAAGAGCGCGCCAAGGCCTTTCTTTTAAGCCCTAGCATCCTTCTGAGCGCATAGGGCTTTGCTGGCCGAGTCAAGGCACCTCAGTGCCTGGCAGCACCAAACTTCGAGATAAATTCAGGCTTTGTGTCTAGTCCTGCTTGCCAAAATGCAATGGTGTTCCTCTCCAAGTGCCTGAAGCCAAAGGAGATTCCCGGGCCCAAATGGCATTCTCAGGGAGAAGCTCACCACCTGGGACAGCACAGGGAAGCTGTCCGTCACCTCCCAAATCCGTAGGGCTGTACCTGTGACCCAAGGGACACACTGGGCAGATCCTCCCCTCTCCAGCTGCTGTTGCCCTTCAATAAATTCAGCGAGACCAGAGGGTGAAGACCTGTGAGCTGTCAGCACATGGCCCACATGTGTCTTTACCTTCTCTCCTCTCTCTTGGTGCTGCAGTGGTGGCCAGGAACGCTCCGGAGGAGACCGTGACCAGCAGCTTTGCCTCCTTCATCCATGCAGTTCGACCCGAGCACTTGTCCAAGACCGTCCGTCACAGAAGCAAGAGGATGATCCTCGACAGCATTGGGGTTGGCCTCGTGGGCAGCACAACGCACGTGTTCGATATTGCCCTGCAGTACTGCCGGGTAGGGACAGCCCCATATCCACCGTGCAGTTGCGTGGTCCCCACCCTGACATCCCCACCGTAACCAAGGCCTTGTTTCATGGCCAATGCAGGACTTGTGCCTTGCAGTAGAGGGGTGCTCTGGCATCACACAATCACTGCTTCGCTTGAGGTCCTCACCTGAATTCCTCTCCCTTCCACAGGAGCTGTACTCTTCGGTTGCTGTGAGCTCTGTCTACGGCAAGCCAGGCGTAAAGCTCTCCCCCACGCTGGCTGCGTTCACCAACGGAGTTGCGGTAAGGCGAGCTCTTCCAGGAGAAGCTCTGCTTTGTGGTGCCTTCAGAGACACTAGTTAGCATTACAGGAGCAGACTGGTGCCTGGGATGGGTAATGGTGGACAAGAAGTCATGGGCTCCTCTGCAGTCTCATGGGCTCCTCTGCAGTTTCATGGGCTCCTCTGTAGTCTCATGGGCTCCTCTGCAGTCTCATGGGCTCCTCTGCAGTCTCATGGGCTCCTCTGTAGTCTCATGGGCTCCTCTGCAGTTTCATGGGCTCCTCTGCAGTCTCATGGGCTCCTCTGCAGTCTCATACACTGCTTCCAGAGGGACCAAACAGCCACCACAGGGACCATTAGGTGACTGGGTGGCTGTTGTGATGGATGTAGCCTCAGCAATATCTGCAAGGACCCCTAGCTCCCTCAGCTCCCAGTTCCCCACACCAACACGTCCTTATCTCCATTTCTCCGGCAGACTCACTCCATGGACTTTGATGATACCTGGCACCCTGCTACTCACCCATCGGGGGCTGTTCTGCCAGCTCTTCTGGCAGCTTCCCAGATGCTACCTCCAAGCACCAAACCCAATGGCATGGATTTCCTGCTGGCATTTAACGTGGGCCTGGAAGTGCAAGGAAGGCTCATGCATTTCTCCACGGAGGCTCACAACATTCCCAAAAGGTAAACCTTCTTTCCTTCATTGAGTAGGAAGAGCTTTGGTGAGCCTGTTAGCAGGCTTTTGGGGTTTCAAACTGTTAAGCCAGACTCAGGATGAGGGTAAAGCCCTACTGAGAGCCCAATTCCAGTTCCGCCAGAGCTGATGAGGCACCATTTATTTCATATTCATGACCTCCAGTGATCTTGCCTTAAGTATAACCATCAGGAGGACTACCGCTGAGTCTGTGGTGTGGTCATCTGGGCAAGAGCACAGGACAGGCAGTGGTCCGCAGCCATGCAGGCAGCTTGATGGTAGGCACAGTCCCTGACACAATTTCTGCCTGTGCCCACCGCCATTCACCAGGCTGTGTCCTGGTGCGGTCCAAGGCCATCAGGATAGCATCGACCGGGAACTGTTACCCTTGGCCGTGTTGGATGAGGTCGCCTCATTTGTGTGAGGGGGGAGGAAGTTTGGCTGTATGGACACCAGCCATGCCACCTACTCCTAGGGGAAATTAAAAATTGCTTTCTGGAGATGCTGAGCCCACTCTGTTGCGTCCCATGACATTTCAGGTAGACGCTTAGTTTTTAGATGGCTAAATTTTGAGTTAGGTGAATCCCACCTGCACCAGAGCCATGAGAGATTTCCACTGGCTGACTGGGCAGCTCATTTCCAGTCCCATAGCCAGGTCTGGTGGGTGAGGTGCTTGGGTGCTCCCCGTGCCAGGCAGGCAGGGATGCTCATGTCTGCACTTTCCCCTTTAGGTTCCACCCTCCCTCGGTGGTCGGTACCATGGGAAGTGCTGCGGCCACTGCAAAACTGCTCTCCCTCAGCGCAGCCCAGTGCGCGCACGCGTTGGGCATTGCTGCATCGCTTGCAGGGGCGCCCATGGCAAATGCTGCCACCCAAGCCAAGCCATTGCATATCGGAAATGCAACCCGCCTGGGCTTCGAAGCCACATTGCTGGCCGCCCGAGGGATGGAGGCTAACCCCTTAATCCTGGATGATATCCCTGGCTGCTCTGGATTCAGTGCTTTCTACAGTGTCTATCAACCAAAACCACTGTCCACACTGAGTGACCATCATGAGTTCCTCCTGGAGAAGCAGGATATTGCTTTCAAGCGATTCCCAGCCCACCTGGGGATGCACTGGGTGGTGGATGCCGCCTTGTCTGTCCGGAACCTCTTCATCAACTACGCAGGGTCCTTCTCTCCCTCTTTGATCCGCACCATTGTTCTGAAGATCCCAATGTCAAAGTACATCAATCGGCCTTTCCCCAGCTCTGAACACCAGGCTAGGCACTCCTTCCAATTCAATGCCTGTACTGCCCTGTTGGATGGTGAAGTGGGCCTCAGCTCCTTCGCAGAGAGCAGCATCCACCGCCAGGAGCTGAGGGAGCTGCTGGACAAAGTGGTGGTGGAGCACCCTGAAGATAACGTGGCCAACTTTGACAAGATGTACGGAGAGGTGGCTCTGCTCCTACACAGCGGGGATGTCCTGACGGGCAAATGTGACACTTTCTATGGGCACTGGAGGAAGCCTCTGAGCAAAGAATCTCTCCTGAAGAAGTTTCGATCCAACGCCTCTCACGTGCTTCCAGAAGAAAAAATAGAAACCATCATCACCACGGTGGACAACCTGGAGAACCTGTCAGATAGTTCCCAGCTGGCCTGCAGCCTGTGAGGGAACAGCAAGTGGGTTTCTTCATAAGGGACTTGTCCCGGTGAAAATCTGATTCCTTTCTTCATTGGTGCTTTACTATTCATTTCCAAGGACAGGAAAGTTCCCACCCCTTGAAGTCAAAGTAGACTAATACCAAAGGAGCCCAAAAGGCAGGAGGTGTGTCGGTAATTAGTCCACAGATTAAATTTCAACTCATGGTTGATGCTGCTTGAGTAGCTGAAAGGCCACTACAAATACAAGAAAAAAAAAAAAAATCCCATGAGAATCCTGGGCTGTCATCTGGAAGCCGGAGCCCCATAAGGAACTGGGGCTCGTTGTTCTTTTCAAGCGGCGTTCAAAGTCCTTTCTGTGCAGGATGCCAACTGCTGAGGCTGGGCCGGAGAGGAAGGTCAGCCACACAACATCTGCTTTCCTTCGTGCTCCTCTGGGCACTTTTTGGATCACGGTCAGTCATGGTGGCCCGATGAAAAACCTCTCACTTACTGTAAGCAGCTCTGCCTGCAAAACTCTCAGGCAGAGAGGAATTTTTTTTAATTTTCCAGTAAAAGCCGCCCATTTCTCCAGCCCTGGGGAAGCGTTTGTCACTTCTCTGGGTACGAGGGATGGCTCGTGGACCCTTAAAACCTGTACGTCTTTTCTGAATGAAAGGCAAGGTGAGGAACCCTTCATCAGTCCTACACCTGCATCCTCTGCCTCCGGTGAGGTGATCCCTGCCTGTCCCAGGGCTGTGCCACATCATCCCCCCCTGGCTTTGCACAGGTCGCCCAGGCCCCTATTCGGAGCTGGGTCACCAGAGGTGGCCTCCATAGTCTGTGCAGAGATGGGCACCTCTGGATGGTGACTTGGGGACGTACATGCTGGGACTCACACTGGGAAATTCCTGTTCCTCTCCCCCGAGAGGAGGGAAAGCTTACGGAGGCTCAGTCCATAGCTCATCTTTCCAGCTGGGATGAAATCCGTGCTCCTGAGTAGCCATTCCCTGAAAGTCTCCCTTACCCTGCATTCTTTCTGGAGAACTATGCAATATTCCGCTGTACATTAAATGAATACTGTGATTGCTGATCCAAAGGACTTTTTTCCGATATGATCATCATATAGGTGCATAATCTGTTGCAGAAACAAGGGTTGCAAGAAGGAATGTGGGCCGGTTCCTTTTTAGCTTGCTGGTAGCGGTCTGTGCAGAGAACTTCCCAGCCGGAGTAAAACTCTTTGCCCCCCCGTTAATCCACTCTCTGCTACTGTCGAGCATATTCATACTGAATCTTTCTGAATAAAGAACTGAAGTAAATCCATTTCCTGCATAAAGATTTAATGCTACGTTATGCAGACCAGCAGGTTTTCAGTTTTAATCTGAACATAGGCAATGCAGAGGCTTTCCCAATAGATGGGGAAGGCTGCAGAGGCCAGGCCAGGGCCAGCTAGAAGGCTGGCCCATGGCCAGTGATTTCTCCAGAGCTGTATATTTACACTGAGCCTGCAGCTGTTTTTCCTGGTGAGAACTATAGCTCACGGCCAGTAAAGCCTGGCTGTGGTTAAACACAATCTCCCGACCAAGAGAAGTTACCCAATGTTTCTCCACTAAGCAACAAATTTCAAATACTTGCTAAGTTTCCATGGCAAGGTTCTAGTTTCCCTTGGTTTGAGTCATGTGTGAGGTCACCAAACCCCTCATTCCATGCTTCACAGCCCGGTGAACTGTAAACCCACGGATCCAGTGCCTTCCCAGTCAGCCCAGCTCAATGCGTGTCAAGGGAATCAGCACGTGTGACAGAACCGAGAGGGGCTTTGGTGGAGGGAACCACACGGCTCCGTGGATTATCAGTGATTTCAGTGCCCTGATGTTTGCTCCGATGTTCCCGTTTCCCTGCCTCCTGCACCAGGCTGCAGCGATGCGATGGAGCAGGGAAACTGAGCAGGAGAGGAGGGAACAGGCACCTTGTACCTATCGGTGCCGGAGCAGAAGAAAGAGCTTTTCAGTTGGGTTTCAGGCTACATTTTGTCCCCGAGATCCAGAAACCCTTCTAAACCTCATTCCCGCTTTTGCTGTCCCGTCAGATGCAATCCTGGCACCTTTCAGCAGATGACGCTTATAATTGGGAAGGGAAGGCACAGGAAGGCTGGTGGGTCCAAATTCCCTCTTATTGGGCCCCTGATCAGTTGAGTCCATAAGTGGCTTGTCCAGAGCATCTAGGAGCTAAAGGCATACCTGAGATTTCTTTTCATTCATGATATTTCTTCTAGGAGCCTAGGACCCTGAAAACTCCTCCAGTATCCCAGCCCAGCAACATGTCTCACTCATTATTTCCAGTTTCAAACAGCAAATGTTTCATATCCTTAACAAATGAGGAGGTCCAAACCGCTGGCAAGGGAAGCGAGGCCTGAAAAGAGCCAAGGAAAAAAATGGCTTCTGAAAATTATAGACCAGCTTGTGTGGCAGTGAGGGCATTCAGCGATTAATACGGTGCCATGAACATCCCTGACTCGTCCTCTCAGGCTGAATGAGACAAGAGCCATCGTCCTTCTTTCTGCTGCTGTTCCAAGCTAAAATTAAGAAAAGGAAACATTTCTCCACAGCCTTATTTATGGTAGTGAGCTCAGTGGATGCAGGGACCCTTGTGGTGCAGAGCCGGGCAGGATCCGCGTTAACAATCGATCCATAATTCCAACCCCATGCCAGAAATGCGTTGGGCTCCATTGGCCAAGGAGAAGCCCGGAGCAGCGGGGAGCGGGGGGAAGCTGAGGCGGGGGCTGGTGCAGAGGGATGCGGCTGTCGGACCCCTCCCGTGGGCACCGGCCCCCTCCCGCGGGCAGGACCCACCCGTGGGCTCCGTGGGAGGAGGGAGGGGCCGCGCGCCCTCAGCACCCTGGAGAGCGGCCGCCGGCCGGGACCGCGGGGGGCTCCGTGCCCTGGGGGTTCCCACACTGGGGGTCCCTCCCTGGGGGTTCCTACATTGGAGGTCCCTCCTTGGGGCTCCCTCCATGGGGGTCCCTTCCTGGGGGGTCCCACATTGGGGGTCCCTCCTCGGGGCTCCCTCCACGGGGGTCCCTCCCTGCAGGTCCTTCCCTGAAGGTCCCTCCCTGGGGGTCCCACCCTCGGGGTCCCTCCACGGGGGTCCCTCCCTGGGGGTTCCCACATTGCGGGTCCCACCCTGGCGGTCCCTCCCTGGGGGTCCCACCCTGGGGGTCCCTCTACGGGGGTCCCACCATGTGGGTCCCTCCTGGGGCTCCCCTCACAAGGTAACGGCCATGAGATGCCCGTGGCTTTCTCCCACGGCAGCTCTTGCCTTTGGTTCCCCCAAATGGTTCCACTTGAGCCAAAAGCGGCCTTTGTCCCTACGGCCACCCCCGGCACAAGCTTCTGATAATCAGAAGCACCGAATTTTTTTTTTAGGGCTTTGCATTTTTTTTGCGCCATGGAGGATTTTGGATTCCCCATGAAATACCACCAGGAAAAAAAATCAGTGCAATTCAGGGATTATTTCAACTTTAGAGAGGTTTTTGACTGTAGAGGTCAGAAGAGGTCTCTCTGCCTTCCAGCGCTATTTCCGTGATGATAACATTGCTACCGCAGTGTGGCCAGCTGGGGAACTGCTCTTCTGGAAAACCCCCAAGCCCTTCTTTATTGTTTTATGCTTTTTCAATAATTGAGGATATGCTTTTTAAATAATTAAAGAAAGAAGAAAACTTAGGGCATTCCCACAAGCAACTGAGTGCCATCAGCCAGAGCCGGCTCTGCTGAATAGAATCATAGAATCGTCTAGGTTGAAAAAGAGCTTTAAGATCATCAAGTCCAACCGTTAACCTAACCCTGCCATCCCACCACGAAACCCTGTCCCTAAACACCTCATCTATCTCTGCTGGCACAGCCTCCTCCTCGCAGGGCTGAGCCCCGCCTGCCCCATGCAGGCAGCTCCGTGCCACGGCTCCTGGAGCACCTCTGGATGCCTCTTCTGGACAGGGGAAGGCAGGAGGGTTGGCTTTCCCCCCCCGCAGGCCCAGAGGCTCTCCCAAGCCCTGGACATGTTGCCATGAGGGGGGTGTGTGTGTCAAGTTTTGCAAGGGGGCTGTGGTTTCAAAAATGGATGACTGAGACAAACAGTCCACAGGAATGTGCCATGCGTGGGGATGGGAAGGAGGAGCAAATCCTTCCCAGCTGCAGTGCAAGGGTCAAGGGAGGTTCTCCTCCCCCTCTACTCTGCCTTGGGGAGACCCCACCTGGAGCACTGTGTCCAGCTCTGGGCTCTCCAGTTCAAGAAAGATGAGGAACTCCTGGAGAGAGTCCAGAGGAGGGCAACTAGGATGATAAAGGGACTGGAGCATCTCCCCTACGAGGAAAGGCTGAGAGAGTTGGGTTTGTTCAGCCTGGAGAAGAGAAGGCTGAGAGGGGACCTCATCAACACCTACAAATATCTCAAGGGTGGGTGTCACGAGGACGGAGCCAGACTCTTCTCAGTGGTGCCCAGCGCCAGGACAAGGGGCAATGGGCACAACCTGAAGCAGAAGAGGTTCCAGTTGAACGTGAGGAAGAACTTGTTGACTGTGAGGGTGCCCGAGCCCTGGCCCAGGCTGCCCAGGGGGCCTGTGGAGTCTCCTTCTCTGGAGATATTCAAAGCCCGCCCGGATGAAGTCCTGTGTAACATGCTCTGGGTGAGCCTGCTTGAGCAAGGGGGTTGGACTAGATGATCTCCCGAGGTCCCTGCCAACCCTTGTCATTCTGTGTGATTCTGTGTGATCCCTAGGCAGCCGGGATGTGGGGGCCAGGCACACGCAGCTGGTGCAGGGGCCAGAGCAAAGCCCTGTGGCTGCTGTACTGGGGAAACAGGGCAACCAGGCTGGGCTGCAAGGAGCAGCCAATGTTTTCTGCCTGATGCCAACATCTTCTTAGTGCTTTATTTCCCTGCGTAAATCTAGGTGAACTCACTGGCTTTAGACGCTGTCCCCTCCATGCAGCCATCCCATCCCTGCTTTTTCCGTCCTGGGTGACAGGAACCCCATAACTATGCAGAGTGAGTATGAGGCATGGACCTTCAGCCTCAGGAGCACTTTGTGTGTCAGACACGGAGGCCGAGTTCCCAGGCAGGAACTGGGTTTCAGCAGTCACAGCTGGATTTAAAACACTGGCTTGGTGTGGGAGCCACCAGCGCCAGCCAGCCTGAGTCAAGCCAAGCCGGCAGACGGAGAGGAAGGGACTCAGAAATCTTCAGCTGTGTAAAAGTGATGGCAAAGAGGAGAGGAATTACAGGTTCTTCTGTGTTCATGGTGGACAATGTAGAAATGAGGGGCTTCAAATGAAGCAAAAGGGGTGTCAGGCATTAGGAAAAATGTCCCCATGAGGGTAGCTCAGCAGCACCAGGAGACATCTGCCAAGAAGGTCATGAAGTTTCCACTGATGGTGATTTATAAAAGTAGGATTCACACCCAGGGGTGAGAGAGCTGGGCAGGCTGCCTTGGGAAAGCTCTCGAGGTTCACGCAGCCCTACTTTTACGGCTGGGATTTGAGACTTGTCCTAGGTTTGCAAAATAAAAGTTTGATCCTGAAACTGGCCATCCAAAGCCTGGCCTCTGCATCCGTCCGTCCTGCTGGGACACAGAGTATGGGTTGTGGTTAGGATTCCACTCCGCTGGCTGCGGTCACGTCTGTGCTGTACCTGGAAACCTTGATCAGGTTCTCATCAGGGTCTCAGAAGTAGATGGATGTTATTGGACCCACGGCACCAGTTCTGGCCATGGGACCTTCTTCAATAATCACCCCACAGGCCTGGGAGGAGACATAAGAGCAGGGGTTTAATGCTCTGAAGTCTTATTGTCTTAATGTCTTATCAGGGCGCTGTGCTCTCTTCCCCTCAGTCTTGGCAACATGGGCTGCTGGATGAGACAATTCCAACATTCCCTAAGATACAGACCCTGCAAGTGTCACTTGGGAGGCTCTGGCTTCATGCCTCTTGGGGTCAAGCCACCCTGTGGACACTCTACGCCTTCCTCACCTTCAGGTGATCCAGCAGCTGGTCCAGGGGCACCTCCGTGATAAGGCAGATATCTGCAGAGCCCGGGACTGGACGCCAAGCCTTGGGTTCAAACTCCTTCCCAGCCTCGTGCAGGTTGAACTTCTGGTTGCCAAAATGTAAAGCTTTGCGATTTCCCTGTGCCCAAAGAAAAGAATCAAAGTGCAATGAGGTGTTCGGGGCTGTGGCAACCCAAGACAAGAACTGACCCCTGCAAGGCTCTCAAGACATTCCTCCAGATGTGGAGTGACTCAAGAAGGTCCTACAGCCACATGCAGCTACTTCCAAACCATAATAATGTAGGTTTTCAGTTTGGGGCACTCTCGTCCTGCTAGTGCGTCAGCCACACAAACAATGCACAGGCTGACGCTGCAGGGGGAACAAAGCTGAGGCAATGGGGTGAGGAAGGGGATTTTGACATCTCTTTTCTTTGCAGATTCTCAAGATTTCTGCAGCCTGGTATGGCAGCTGGGTCCTGAGCCCCCATGGATATGCAGGACGCTGACCTGCCATCTCTGCCCACCCGAAGAGCAAACTGAGGCTCACTGTAGCCTTGGGATGTGAGTGCAACTGCTTTTAAGAGACCAGGACAGGAGAGAAGGACATAAGCTTGGAAGTTAAAAAGGTGCAGCGTGTACATCCAAAACAGGCCAAGTGGCCCGAAGCTTGGTCAGGAGACGAGTTGGGGCTGCTCTGAAAATGTTAACCATCTTTTCATCTCTTTGCCAATGGAAATGTCAAAACAAGAGCCTGTCAGACATCTTCAGAGGATGTGTGGGTTTGAGAGTTCTCCTCCTTCAGTCCTAGAAATTCTTTTTCAAAGAACCTTTCTTTTTTTGTCACTTTGACTCCTCCTGCAGCACCGTTTGGACTTTCCTCTGACTCAGCTTGACTCTGTTGAAACTCAGAGCTTGATGGCCTTCAGCTTGGGCTAGTCCTATCATCCCCCACCCCAAGGAGGTGCCCCAGAGACCCGATACGAGATCCACAACGACCAAGCTACTGGCCCAGGACTGCAGCTCCAGGTCCCTTACACCCGAGCCCAGCCTGTGCCCCATGTTACCTTGAAAGTCACCACCTCCATGCCCAGGACTTTGGAATAGAAGGCCACAGTGTCCTCAATGCTCTTCACAGTCAACACAAGGTGATCCAGGCGCTGGATGAAACATGAGGGTGGGCTCATACACTCCTCCTTCCAGGCCATCACCTCAGGAACCATGCAAAACCACAGAACATGAAGGTTAGGAGCATCCAGTTGCTCGCGGAAACGGTCCAGGCAGCTGTGGAATGAGCTCTAAATGGAGATCGAATGGGTTTTCTTTTGGCCTGCAGGTGGCACAAGTACAGAAGCAATAAACTCTCCTTGCTGGAAGGGCCTCAGACCCCCGCTTTGCTCGGGTGGAACCTGAGCATGCCAGAGCCCTGGCTGGGGCCAGATCTGGAGGACCAGCTGGGTGACCTCGCTGAGGGCTGATGCCACCAAGATGCTGAGCTCCCGATGCACAAAACCCTGTGTGTGCCAAGGATGGACCATGTGTGTGATCCTTCCCTCCAACCCCTCCTGGTGTCCTCACAACCTCCTTCATGTCCAGGCATGGACACTCATCTGTGTGGAGCAAAGACAGAGAGTGAAGACAAGCGGGGCCCTGGCAGTGCAGAAAACGTTCCTGAGGGAAGAATATTCCTGGGAAAAGAGGTCACCAGGGCTGAAGCAGCTGCTTGGCGTCCCCATGGAAAGGGGCTGTGTCATGATCTTAGAGGAAGGGGACAGAACTCCTTCTAGTGCCTAAATAATGTAGATGCAAAGCATGGACCATAAGATAGGGACTGTGGCCCTGACCAGTGCCGCAAGGATGGGAACTTGCCACCAGCGTGACTGCACTGTGGGACCGAGCCCAAGGGGCCACCAGCTGAGGGCTCTGGGACTGGGACTTGGGGGCTTGGCAGGGGAAAACCATTCCCCCTCATCCTATCATCTGTTAATAGAATCAGCCTGAGAGGCACTTGCTGTCCCTGGGAGCACTGCAAGCGCCCCGTAATAAGATGTACGAGCTGTAGGTGCCATGCTAACAGCCAATATTTAGCAAGAAGCAATAGAAAAGGAGCCGCAGGGTGACGCGCACGGCTTTGGGTGCCTTTTTTGGACACCTTTTCCTGCAAACAGATGTGTCCAAATGGGTTCTCTCTGGCCTGAGGCAGAGTTAGAGATTTTCTTTTTCTTCCTCTACAAACCCCAGATCTGTCAAAAATAAAATGGAGTTTTGAAAGGCCCGAAGCTCTCTGGGCAGCTGGCTCCGAAGGATTGGGTAGTTCAGGCTGTGGAAAAGCTCCCGGGCAAGTGGTTCAAGGCACAGGACATTCTGTGCTCAAATCGTTCTGCCTTGACCTTCTCCACCCCAGCTGCCGCCGCTTCACTGTGTACAACAGGCCAAATAACCCCCAAATTTCTGATACGTGGAAATAGCAGAAAATGTTTTTTTGCCGCAGGTCAAGGGAAAGGAGATCTGCGGGTTGTTGTGGGAGGGAGTAGGGGAAGTGCCTGTATCCTTTTTGTACATCCTTTTTGGATGTTTCTCCCCTAATTGTCCCAGCTGGCCCACAGAATTCCCCCCAAAGCTGCCGCATGGGTTATCATCTGCTGTCAACCAGCAACGGTGGGGATGAGCAGGTTAGACGAGCTAATCCTGGGACACACAATGCCGCCCTCGTGCCTTCCTTGTCCCCAAGGTCACTGTGGGTTTACTCGCTCTGGAGAAGGCAGAGCTGAGGTGGAAATCCCACAGCTGGAGCTCAGCACGGGGGTGTCCCTTAGGAGTCCTCCAGTGGGGGGACTGCCACCGGTCTCAACGCAAAGCAACAGAAAAGAAGAGGATGCCAATACTGGGGGAAAGAGCTCACAGATCTGCCCTGAGGGTGATGACAGAAACCAGACCGCATTTATTTTCAAGACATGGGTGCTCTGCAGTAGCCTTGTGCCAGCTGGCCCGGAGCGGGGCAAGCAGGATGGAGAGCTGCTCAGCTCGCGCTGCAGCCTGGCTTGAAGGAGGCCATCAACACCTCATGCCTCCATCAGCCCCTGATTTTCACAAGACATGCGGGAGCCGGCTATCGTGGTGCTTTCTGCTGTCCTGTCCACTCCAGAACAAGAGGTTCAATAGCTACACGGTGGGGCTGGCAGACAGGGGGGCAAGCAGCAAGTGGACCTCCAAGACCTCATTTCCTTGGGAAAAATCCTAATATCTTTTCTTTAGTAAAGCTCCCAAAGTTGTTCCCACAGGTGCAAGTAAATGGGACCATTGACACTGAGACCTGCCAGGGCTTTGAGGGCAGTAATTGGCCTTAATAGCCCTGACCAGCCTCACCTGGGGGCTTCCACCCACACCCATGGGCCCTGGAGCATATTTAAGCTCTTCTCAGGGCCTTCACTTAATGCTTGAGTGTTGGTGTAGGGGTGCTGGTCTCCAGCCTAGCCTAGTCCTCCAGCCTAGTGCCAGATGTCCCTTAACCTGGCCGATGACCATGTTGGTCTGGAATTTGGCTTATAGACTGGCATCCTGGTCCTTGAGCCCGTGCTGTTGTTATGGACCTGGTTGTTATTTTACACCAAACCAAAGAGTTCAGGATTTTTTTTTCTTCAAGAGAAGGTTATAACAGACAGTGTGTTAGCTCTATGGTTACCATCACAAGATACAGAGGCTGTATTTCCAACAACAAAAATATGCTAAGGAGTTGTGATGTTGCTATAGGATGCTTCAGAAGAAAATGGGGTAAGAACAGGCAACCCCCTGAGAGACCAGTTTGGTTCTCTAGAACTGTAGCATTTGCTCTGCTCCTGTTTACATGCAAGTAAATCTTTTCTTAGCTAAAAGCAGTAAAACTTTTTGTATTTATAACTCTGAGCTTTCACCTCTCCCTACTGAAGAGCTGGTGGAGCAATGGCGCATGTTCTGAAACCTAGGTATGGTAACACAACACGCACCTGAGTGTCTCAGTGTGTTGGAACTCTCTTGTTTTAGCACAGGTTTGCTGTGAAATCTGAGAGTAGATAAAAAAGGAGGGAGATCCTGGAGACAAGATGCCTTTTGCCATTCAGCTGCGCTGGGATGTGGTCTGCTGAAGAGGTACGGCACCGGCACTCACTTTGGCAGAAATTTGTGGTTTGGGAGGGTTGTTTTTGTTTTTTTTTTTTTACTGGCTGTGCAACAGTTTCTTGGAGCAGGGAAGCTGTGGTTTGGGTCTGAGAACTCCACTTCCCTAAGGGAGATCTAGCCTGGGAATGATGAGTCAGAGGCACTTTGGGATGGAACCCCCCTATGTCAAACTTCAGCTTGGGAAGGGTGTTGAGTTTGGCTCCTTAAAGATGTAGCTGCAGAGAAGGGTTTCCAAGCTGCTCCCATCCAGAGAGGGTTGCCCCTACATGTTGGACAGAGTGATGGAGTTGAAGTAGCTCAGCAAGTCCTCCATGGTGAAGTCCATGGCAATCCCTGACCCTGCGTAACAGCGTTGGATCAGATCCTCAAATTCTCGGTACTGACGTATGAACTCCTGCTCCATAGCATGCCACACCACCTAGGGAAAAACAGTCTGTCAGCTCCCTTTGTCAGCCCGTGACAGCTACAGGTGCTTTGCAGCCCTGAATCCTGCAGAACATCATAGCGTTACACCCAGATCCCACCTCAGTTACCGGCAAAAGATTCTCCTCTGGGGAGAGATACTTGTGGATTTTCCTGTAGAGGGTCTCAAGGGCTCTTTTTACTTCCTTGCCGGGGTATTTGTCAATGACCCTCCTCAGCTCTTGCTTGCTGTAGGCCAGCTGGAAGCTGACCTCTTCTTCTTTCACCCCTTGAGCCACCCGGGCTTTCACCCCTTCAAAGAAGTGCTGGAAAGGCAAGGAGACATTCACTGATGAGCTGCCCCAAGGTGGACTCCTACCCCAGGGCTGAAACCTGACCGCTCTCCTTGGTTCCATTCCCATGTCTGATTAGGTGGAAAGGAGCTACTGGAGATTATTTATCCTCCAGGAGAGCAGGGAACAGGGAATTTCTCTTCCCTCCCTCCCTGCTCGGCAAGCGGCATCTCTAAGGTTGCAGTACCATGGAGCAATGGGACTGCTGGGAAAATCACAGCTTTGCTCATGACAGGGGGTTTGGAGCCAGAGGTGGGGAAGCCCAGGCTCTGCAGAAGTGTAAAGCAAGATGTGGGTTTTCTCAGTTCTTCCAGGATATGGTAGGAAATCAGGACAGGCAGTTCTGGAAGGAGGAGTTTCGAAAGGAGCACGTGTCCCACCCCAAGCGTGGCTGTTGCTTGAGAGCCCAGGGCTATGCAGACCCCAAGGGATGCAGACCTCAGCTAGCTTTCAGAAAAGTACCAGCAGCAGCATAGCTCTGCTAAAAGCTCAATGCTGACAAATACTTTTTTCTGCATGAGCTTTTCAGACACAGAACCTGTCAGGCTGGACAGGTTCAACCTCCTGCTCAAAGCAGGTTCGATGCTGAATTCAAACGAGGGTACCTGGGGCATTTCTCAAGGCAGGTCTTGAAAATCTTCAAGGCTAGAGGCTGTGCAACCTCTCTGGACAGACCGTTTCAATGCTTTATTACCCTTATAGTCACTTTTTCCCTTCTATCCAGCTGGAACCTTCCTTTTTCCACTTTGTTGCCTGTCATCGTCCTGCTGTGCACCTCGGTAATCTAGGGAAGGTACCCCTGAAATTGTTTCTACTCCAGGCTGACCAAGTCCAGTTCTTATCCTGTCCTTGCCATGTTGGTGGCCATCTACTGGCCTTGCTCCAGTTTAGCAGCACCTGTCATCACAGGTGGGTATTTCCATACATCCCTATCTGTCTCTTCTACTGCTGGACATGGTATCCCATGTCTGGTCTAACAAAGGCTGAAAAAAGGGAGTAATCACTTCCTTCAGCATCCTGTCCACCTTCCCTTTCATACAGCCCAATAGCGCTTGCTGTCTTGGGTATTTCCACTGCGATTTTGCTGTGGAGAAATACCCTAAATCAGATTTTCAGGGGGAAGGAGGTTCCTAAATGTATAAGCAGCTTTCAGAAACAGCAATGGGCTCCTACGTTACTTAAGGCCCCTTTGCAGCGTCTCTCAATGGGAGTGAATCGTGCTCAAACTTGGCGAGCTGTGGGGCTGCTAGAGAAGGCCATGCCTGGAAATCCCTGAGCAGAATGCAGTCCCAGTACCCTCCTATGTTACTCCCTTTGCTTTGTTGTGACCCATGAAATTGTGTTTTCCCTCACCGAGGAAGGACCTGAAGCCATTAACCTAGCAGGGCTGCAGGTAGCATGAGACCCCAAGCTGATCTTCCCATCAAACCTATGAGATGTTTTACAGCAAAGGCTGGGAACAAATTGAAAGTAACAGGCCCTATAAATAATTCAAGCTGATCTCGGTCCGTGAGACATTTTAGGCCAGCAAGAAGAGAGAAAGAGCAGTGTGAGGAGGGGTCTTGAGAGCAGCCATCGTCTCCGGGAGGAAGGGGGGTGCCTGTTTGAGTTAGCAAAGCCCAATGCTCTCAGCTCAGTTAACAACGCGGCCGCCTGGGGGGCGTGAAGCTGCGTTAGACTTATTAGTCCAGGCAGCCGTGCAAAAAGAAACGAGCATCTGCCAGACACAGGCACGCAACCTGGAGCGGGGCTCTGAGCAGGTCTGCGATGGAGGCTGAGTTGCGGAGCTGGTGCCAGCATCTGGTCCTGCCGAGCCCTGCTCTCGCTGGGAAGCCCGGCAGCGAGTGGTCAGAGAAGGTGTGGAAGCACTGGGGATGTGACAACGCGCTAATAGAATCCCAGACTGGATTTGTCCCCAGCACCAGTTAATTCATAATTTTGGGAAGTGCCGTTGTCCTCCGAGACCCAGTCAAGGGTGAGTTTATCCTGTACTTACATTGAGCTTCTCCAGCGGCTGGCCCAGGTACGTGATGACGTATTTCTCCATGTGCTTGCTATACCTTTGCTTGGCTTCTCTCTTCTTGTCCTCTAGGCAGTTGATCTTCTTCTGGCACAGGAAGCAGTGAATGTGGTGGAAGTTTTCCATCATGACCATATCAGTGTTCACCTTCAGGTTTGCAGAGGACAGACTATTGACTTAAAAGAAGGGAACAAATCAGGTATGGAGAGAAGACCCTGCGGACTGGGTCAGGAGGGACACGAGATGCAGATGTTGACAGGCTTTGGTTACTGGTGGAGTGTTTAGCCATGAGATAAGCATCATCGTGGGTTGTTCAGCTCATTGACCACCTTGTCCTGCAGAGCTTTGGGGTTGTGACATGTAATAACTTTACCCAAAAGGGTGTGGAGGCAGCCAAGGCCAGCCCTGTCCAAACCTGTTTCTGACCTGGGTGCCAGAGCAGCACGTTGGCATGGCACACCGAGCAGAGGCATGGCTCGCCAGGCTGCCAGCCCACTCGCCAGCTAGTCTGGAGAGGGTGAGAGCTTGGGCAGCTTGTTGTGCACACAGAACGGGGGGGTTCTTCTCTCTCACAGCAGCAAACATGTCATTAAGCTCTCATGTTTGAGCTGTCTGGCTTCCTCCTGTACAGGAGGGAGTAACTATCTGTAACACAAATACTGATCCCTGTTCGTTAGCTTGATTCCCTCTCTCACCTGCCTTGCTGTAAACACTGTGGGAGCCTGGAAGGGGCTGCGTTCATGGATCAATGAACCCCTGTTCAGTGGGTCACCCCAGGCTCATTTGCAGGTAGGAGCTGCCTCTCTACACCACCTCACGACCTGTGGTTTGGAGGCTTGGAGCTCTTACTTCTGCAGCCCCTGGGGTCCTCCCCAAGCTGGGAAGCAGGGTCCCTCCACCGACAAAGAGCTGAGACAACATGGGGACCTACAGAAAGCTGCCTGCCTTGCTCTCCCTACCAATACACCTTGGTGCTCTTTGGCTGCCCCTGCTCCCAAGACCTCTGTGCTTGGAGGACGACAACTCTGATCTTTAGCAAGGAGCTACCTGCTCCATAGTGGGAAAGGAGAGGTTGACATCAGATGCAAAGCTCAGCACGTGTGTCCCAGCCCTGTCACAAGGGGGGCCATCCCGGTGTGCAGACACTGTGCCCCTGACATGCCCCGCTTGCTGAATTTGTCTGATGCTCCCAGGCTCTTGCTCAGTGAAGGCGGTTTCAGCCCCAAGCAGTGCCCAGGTTGCCTGCATGTGCCCTGCTTGGGTGGCTCAGCCGGTTGCTAGCAACTCCTGAAGCTGCAGGCATACATCCAGCCACCAGCCTTTGTACTCACTGCTGCTGAAGACGCTGCTGGCCAGCCTGAGATGTGCTTTGTCCAGCTCCCCTCTCCGCCGAGCTGTCCTGAACACCTCCTCCGAGAAGTTCACAAACTCCTCAAAGCGGCTGATGGAGGGCAGGATCCTGACTTTCATCTTGCTGGGCATCTTTGCCTCCTCAATCTCTTTGCACAAGGTCCCCTGGCAACAACACACAAGACATGGTACTCTCATATCCAATGTTCACCAGATGATGACCTGGTGATGATCACCAGCCTCATTTTGCAGTGTGTTAAGGCATAGGCCAGAAAACAAGCACAACAATTGGCTGTGCATGCTGCTTTCTCCCTTTACAATATCTCCTATGGGAAGATATGTGAGCTTCCTCACCTGAGGCTGGCCGTGGAGCTGCGCTGGCTGCTCACCTGGAGCTGCCATACCTGGTCTCCCAGGCTATGCGGTTCCTTGCTCAGACATGGTGCTGCAATCTCCCCCCGCAGCTCCTGAGGCAGAGGTGCTCGCCACTGCCATTTCTCACACTTCTCGGGCTGGTTTATGAACAGGCTTGCTGCTCCAGGTCTTGGTGCAAACGCAGTTGATGTCAACACGTGGCTTCCCCTGACCTTAATGGACTCAGGGCCAGGTTCCTTGGCTGATTCTGATGGGCTCTCACCCCTCCCCCCCCCCTTGCTGCTTGGTCCTGGATCATGTTCTGTTGTGCCAGTGGGAGAAAAGGAGAGCTTGGCTCCAGCCATCTGATGTGCTGCTGTCGCCCTCACAGGCTCCCAGTACTCTATATGGGGGAAACCCCTTTGCTTTGACCATCCTGGTAAGAGGAGGCACAGATGGCACTTGGTTTTGTTGTGTCCCACCTCCCTCACACAGACCATTGATGCAATGAGGGTCTGGTGCTTCCCAAGACCCAGAGCCCTGCTTGATAAAAAACAGTACTGCCTTCAATGACGATCACGTCAGAAGTTTAGAAGATTCTGGAGGAGGTCAAACATTGCCCAGGTCTACTTGGGCTTACTCCTACTGACACTCACGATGCATTTGTTGAAGCTGCTCTTGGCCAGGAGGAGTACGTTGCCCAGGACGGTGTTGAGGAAGGACGAGGGGAGAGCTGAGGAGGAGCCCCACATCTCAAAGATGGAGTCGTTCAAGGTAACCAGGACCTGCAAGCAGCCGAATGGGTGGACCTTATTGCAGACATCTAGAAATCCTCTCAGCTCCGGTTCCAGGCAACTGAAGATCTCACTCAGCAGGCGGGTGGTAGGTTCTTCTAGTCTTAAAGAAAAAAAAAAAAGGTAAGCAGTTAAATGGGGAGGGGCACTGGCACTGCAGCCAGCAGCAGAGGCAAGGGCAAAGCTAGAGAAAGAGTCAAAGCCTTCGGTGTCACAGTGGAGCCTGTTTAGGCTTGGGTCATCCCTCAACTCTTCACCATCTCTGCTTGTGGGAGGATGTTGGAATGTCCTGCTTTGTCAGCCAAATGAAAAAATTTGGTGTTTTTATGCTGATTTTTTTATAAGATTTCCGTTCCATAGTATATTTTTGCTTTATGCCATTGCTAATAAGGAAATAAAATCCATCAAAACAGGGTTTTCCATGAAACATAAACCTCGCTTTCTGACCCAGCCTGCAGCAGAGCCATTGGGCTGGGGAGAGGCAGAACCAGCAGGCTCTGCTCAGCCTCTCTGCATGCTCCGCTACGATGCCTCCCAGTTTTTTGCTCAGGGTGCAAACCTGATGTCACTTAGTTGACATCAGGATGGACAAGAGGGGGGAAAAAAACCAAAACCCTCCATTGGGTCTTCAGGCAGCTCCTGTTGGACACTTGGGCCCATGCCCCTCTTGGAGCAGCCAGCTGTAGCTCATCACCCACATACTGGCTCCGAGGCTTGGTGCAAGGAGGGTCCTCTGGAGATGCCGTGCTCTCTCCTCCCTTAGTGGTGGATGCCTGAAAGAAAGAATGGGATAGAAACTGTGATTCCTCTGCCCTCTCCCTGAGAGGAAAAACTCGAGATCTGGGTTTCATTTCTGCTGCCTCGTATTGGAGTCTTCCATGCTTAGCAGTCCTCTGATTTTGCTGGAGCTATTGATTAAGTTCAATTCAATTCTCCTCTGTCATTACCAGGTCTTAAGCTTCCCTGTGGCGGACATCACTGACAGTCATTGGAAGATGAGAGCCCAGGAGAGCTCTGGGATGCAACAGGGGTAAGCAGCCACCCTGCTGCGCCTGCCGAGGCTTGTGTCAAGCTGGAGGGGAGGACAGGCTGATGGGACTGGAGAGGACATCGTCCTCACGCTTACCTCCAGCACCTGCAGGTCTGCAGTGTCCTGGCTTAGCTGGAAGAATTTCTCAAGGAACTGCTGCTCCATGGTGCAAAGGGGTTGCAGCTCTCTCAGCACTTGCTCCAATATCTGCTTAGAAACCATCGAGCGTGTTAGAAAACCCTCCTAGCACACGCTGAGGACACTGGAGTAGATGTCCATGTCCAGATGAAGTGACATCTACGCTGCTCCTCCAGGTACACAGGCCGGGAGAAAGGACCATGAGATGGGGTGCAGCGCTGGCTGGCACAGCCCCTATGGGACACCCGAACCCTTTAGAACCTCAGCTCCTTACCTTGACGGCGTTGCCCTGGTCGAGCATGTCCTCCTGGCCTTCTCTGCTCCCAGGGAGGCTCCATCGAGGCTGCTGCCTGCTCTCCATCACCATCGGCCTCTCTAAGCTTTCCTGAAGACCTGCACGGTACGTTGGTAGGTGGTCAGACACCGCTGTCCCTCTAAGCCCCTCCAGCTCCTCTGGCCGTTTAATAGCTTTAAATGTCTCTCTTTATATCTGATCTCATGCGTGAATTGGCCTTTTCCTGCTGGATTCAGATATACGGGGATGCAGGTTTTGCTCTCATGTTTTTATCTGCCTTCTCATCTGCTTTTCCCTTTTTTTGTTTCACTGCCTGTGGTGCTTCCCCTCTGCTATTTAGTGTTTAATGCAAATTCTTGAGGACTGAGGAGTGAAAAATCCCAGGTGATAAGAGCATAAATCAGCAGAAATGCCTGCAAGAGGTTCAGGGAAAAATGTTTGTTGCTCAGTTTTGGTGGTGAAGTGCCATAAAACAATATCCAGGCAGGGGGGAGGAGGGTTGGCTTTCTTCAAAATCTAGCCTTTAAAAATTATAAACATTCGCCTGGAAATTAATATATGTGCCAAACGTTGCCAGTTTTTACCGCACTGTTTTCACTGGGTGCCCGGCTTAAGTGGAAAAGTTGGATCGTAGGATCATAGAATCATAGAATGTTTTGGGTGGGAAGGGACCTCTGGAGGTCACCCAGCCCAACCCCCCTGCAGAAGCAGGGACACCTTGAACCACATCAGGTTGCTCACAGCCCCGGCCAACCTGGCCTGGAATGTTCCCAGGGATGGGGCCTCCACCCCCTCTCTGGGCAACCCCTGCCAGGGTTTCACCACCCTCAGCGTAAAGAATTTCTTTGAAATGTGCAGTAAAAAAATACTATTATATTCACTGAGAGAAATCAGCAGGGAAACATCCCTACAATTTTCTATTTCTGAAAACTGGTGTCATTCCACTAACCCTGGAGGTGCCGGCTGAGTCAGGCCAGCTCTCCATTTCTTGTAGTGCCCGGAATATCCTCATTTATATATGAGCTGATACCTGCAGGGCTTTTTCCTTTGGAAAGGATTTGTCAGATGCCCTACGCGCTGCGCAGGGATGAGGCAGCCCCTCTCGCGCCCCCAGCCTTGCTAAATCCATGGAGAAAATTAATAAGCTGCTTCATAATCTTTTTTTCTCCCCACCTTTACGCAATGGGCGCTGATAATTTTCCTTGCTGAGAAGTGGCAAAACCAGGAAAGACATAGCTCCCCGCGGCAAGCAGGGAAGAATTTTACAAGCCTGTAAATTTTAGTGGGGAAGGGGAAAATGAGGAGAAAAGACTTTAATTAATGGCTCACAATTAATTATAAACAGCTCGGGGTTTGCCTTCTAAACTCTCCTGTGGTACTGAAACAAGGCAATAAATCATCAGGTGGTACATTTAGAAGCGATCAACATAAATAATCGTTTATGAGGGCAAGGGATCAGCCTTAAAAATTCACTGGCACTGTAATCTGTAGAAAGAAAGAGGCAGGGCAAGCCGGAGCGAGCCTGGGATGTTGGAGAGCAGGGATGAGGGATGTCATCGGGCAAGCGTCCTTGCAGCCGGGGCTTTCATCCATGCAGCGGCTCACCCAAGGAGCAGGTGAAACGTCAGGGAAGACCTTGGATGAGTTTCCCGCAGAACTTCATCAAAGCCAAACCTTCCCTGCCAAACAGCCCCAGACACACCAATTTTGCAGAAAATATTCCAGCAGGAGTCTCTGCAAGTCCCCGGGAGCTGGGGGAGGCTGGGGACTCACTTCCAGCGTCCGCTGCCACCAAGCTCCTTCAGCAGAATCATAGATAGAATGTTTTGGGTTGGAAGGGACCCCTAGAGGTCACCCAGCCCAACCCCTCTGCAGGAGCAGGGACACCTTGAACCACATCAGGTTGCTCACAGCCCCGGCCAACCTGGCCTGGAATGTTCCCAGGGATGGGGCCTCCACCCCCTCTCTGGGCAACCCCTGCCAGGCTTTCACCACCCTCACTGGAAAGAATTTCTGCCTTAGATCCAGCCTAAACCTCCCCTGCTTCAGTTTAAAGCCATCCCCCCTTGTCCTGTCCCAGCTGGCCCTGCTAAAAAGCTTGTCCCCCCCGTTCCTCTGGGCCCCCTTGAAGCCCTGAGCGGCCGCACTCAGCTCTGCCCGCAGCCTCCTCTGCTCCAGGCTGAACACCCCCAACTCTCCCAGCCTGGCCTCAGAGCAGAGGGGCTCCAGCCCTCGGAGCATTTTAGTAGCCCCTCGCAGCATTTTAGTAGCCCTCCTCTGGCCCCGCTCCAACAGGTCCATGTCCTCCTGGTGCTGAGGGCTCCCGAGCTGGACGCAGGGCTCCAGGGGAGGTCTCCCCAGAGCAGAGCAGAGGGGCACAATCCCCTCCCTCCACGCTGGCCACGCTTTTCTTGCTGCAGCCCAGGGTAGGGTTGGCTTCTGGGCTGCCAGCGCCCATGGCCGGCTCACGTCCAGCTTTTCATCCATCAGTGCCCCCAAGTCCCTCTCGGCAGGGCTGCTCTCCATCCTTTCTCCCCCCAGCCTGTATTGATACCTGTGCATGCGTTTCCAGGGTGCTGCTGAGCCAAGAGAAGCTCAGCTCCCCCCCGGAGGGAGGAGATGCTCTCCCTCCTGGGTCATCTCCAGGGAAGGAGCCTTTCTGCAGCTGGCGGAAGCTCCGTGGGTACAATTTTCTAAAAATTCCCACTCTTCCTAATTGCGCTCTCCACTGATGTGGTGGCTGTCATTTTACTGGGCTGCTCATGTTAACGATGGGCTGAGCATCCCCAACCAAGCCT
Organism: Gorsachius magnificus; assembly: GCA_034008185.1. Lineage (NCBI taxonomy): Eukaryota > Metazoa > Chordata > Aves > Pelecaniformes > Ardeidae > Gorsachius > Gorsachius magnificus. The sequence goes on from CM067092.1 coordinate 1,244,227, forward strand.
GGGGCTTCCTGCCTGTCCTGGGGTCTCTTCCCAGCCCAGGGAGCGAAGTGGGGTGCCAGCATGCCCCAGCACAGGCCGAGCCCATCCCTGCTCCCCCCGGCTGGGGGAGCAACATGAGCAGCGGGCGGATGCATTGCTGGAACGTGTCCAGAGGAGAGCAACCAGGCTGGTGAGGGGTCTGGAGCACAAGGCTTACGAGGAGCGGCTGGGGGAGCTGGGGGTGTTTAGTCTGGAGAAGAGGAGGCTGAGGGGAGCCCTCATTGCCCTCTACAACTGCCTGAGAGGAGGGGGGAGTGAGGTGGGGGTCGGGCTCTTCTCCCTGGTAACAGATGACAGGACGAGGGGCAATGGTCTGAAGCTGCGCCAGGGCAGGTTTAGGTTGGACATTAGGAAAAACTTCTTCACCGAAAGGGTTGTCAGGCTCTGGAATGGGCTGCCCAGGGAGGTGGTGGAGTCCCCATCCCTGGAGGGATTTAAAAGGAGGAGAGATGAGGTGCTGAGGGCCAGGGTTTAGTGGTGGGATGGCAGTGCTAGGTTAACGGTTGGCCTCGATGATCTTAAAGGGCTTTTCCAACCAAAGTGATTCTAGGATTCTATGCCTTTGGGTGGGTTATAGCTGTATAGTACCGGGCTTGCGGCCATCAGGGTGTTGCAATTGCTGCAATAGGTTTCACAGACGCTGGGTTTTTCTCCTGGGATTTTGATGACTCCCATTTTATGCATAAGCATTAAAGACTGGGCGGAACTCACTGGTTTAACATTTACCAAAAGGGGATCAGGCAGGCTGTCTGCAACACATCCCCTACACTTTTTTTTTTTTTAAATTTTACAGGTCTTTTTTCGCAAAGGGCCTCTTTAACAGCCATCCCTGCCCCCCATTTCAATGCCTTTTGAGCAGACCCAGCTTTGGAGGAGACAAACCTGGGTGCGTTTATTTTTTATCGCCCAGCAGAAGTCGAGTCCCTTGCTCAGAGCCCATCAATCACTTTGCAAATGGGAACCAGGGCCTCTTTATCCTATACACAATCTTTGTTATTTCCTTCTGTTTAAATAAAAGCAATCGCCCTTCTTCGGGAAATGGGGCTCCAGCACATTATCTTATAAACCACGGATCGGCGCTTGCTTTCCCTACTGCTAATCCCCCAGGCTCACTTGCTCATTACCTCTTATCAGGAATTCCTATTTCTAAGCGAGAAAGAGCGCGTTTCCCCAGGAAAGGCCGTATCCAGGCACGGAGGAGAGGGGTGTGCGAGAGGAACATTATCTTTTTTTAACTATTTGTTTTAGCTGGTGTGGCAGGTGAGGCAAACCATGCGCAACCCCCCCCCACCAGGCTGAGTGCAGGAGCCGCGTGCTGAGCTGGTCCCCGTAGGAGCGAGGCATAAAATAGCTGGAAACAAGCTGGTCCCGATAGAATATCTCATTACGGCGACTGCTTTATTGGTGCACGCAGCCCTTCTTCCAAGTAGGGTGGGCAGTGCTGGACACCCATAAGGACAAGACCTGGCACTGGCTGCGTGGCAGCATGGGGACAGCAAAGCAAGTGAGCCCTGGGGAGCCACACGAACTGGCTGTGTCCTGTCCCGATGTGCTCCTGCCAGCTCTGACAGCCACCCCGGGGAGAGCTTTCCCCTGGCACCGCACCTCTGATGGGCTGGAAAGGAAGGACTCTGTTCCGCTTGGGGCCCTTCACCTGGGCTGGCAGGTCCTCACGAGGCATCGTCACTGACCCATTGCTGTCTGCTCGAGCGTAGGTGTCCTCCCTGGTGGCCAGATCGCAGCAGTGGGGACTGCCAAAGCGTTCGAAGGGTGGGTATCCCAGATCCGACGAGTGATGAGTGCTCCTGCAACCTCTGAGGAGGGAGAGGACGTTCAGGGTGATGACGTGTGTCTTAACAGCCCCATGGGAGAAGCATCTTCCTTTGCAGTCCTTATGAAACGCTACCCTTCTTCAGAAAGCCCGTTATCTCAGCGTTGTCTGGGATTATTTTTACTGCTTCGTTTTGTTTTCCTGCTACCTGCTTGCTATAGGCTTTCCTGAGTCCTCCAGCATCACCGACAGCTCACAGCAACACGTGTAGCAGGTTAATGCATTGCACACAAATAATCTCCTATGGCCACTTTTTAGCATGGCCCTTTGATTTAATTGCCCATTACCTCATTTTTAAATTACAAGGAGAGTAATAATGTCCCATTGGCTTTCCCTACACAACTTATTTTTTGATCCTTTTTATCATGCCGCTTCTTTTCTGCTGGAACTAGCAGCAAGATTTTGATCCCTGTTTTTCTCTCTCTTGGCTCCATAGTTTGGCAAATCATCCTGGCGTGGAAAACAGGTTTCTGGTGACTGCATAAATATTTCCTGGAGGTGTTGGCTTTCTCAATTTCTAGCAAAATTTCAGAAAGGAACGTTTTAATTAAGGTTTAGTATCTGAGCTTCTAGGCCCTCTTTCTTCCTTCAGGGAGGCTAATGGCAAGCAGCAGGGAGAAAAAGCCCGAGTGTTTTTCCTTTTCCCCTCCTCTTCTTTCCAGTGGCAGAAGACTATTTAGGTGAATTTTTCCTCCTTTCTGTTCAGGACTCGGGCTCTCCGTTGCGGGTATGTGCATGCTGCCAGTGCTGCCCATCCTGGTTTGGTCCCGTGGTCTTGAGGTCCCATTCCTGCTCTTGTGCAAGTTGCTGCTAGCCCAGGCTCCCTCTGTCCCTGCTTGAGAGCCATTTGGCTCTTCATAGACCCACCGAGCAGGGAGGAGATTGCAGCAAAACACCCGGATTTTAGCTCTTCCCTTTACGGCCAATTCTGAAGCTGAGGGAAAGGGCCCTGGAGGGCTGCAGAAGTGGAAATCCTGCGCAATGGACTGGTCCCACAGCCTGGCGAGCGTCAGGGTAGCTCCCCCCAGCTGCCTGTGGCCCAGGCTCCCTGCCTATCCCTGGTACCCCACAAGAATGGCAGGGACTTCAGCCCAGAAGGCAGGAGATGGGCAAACATCAGGGCGGTTGTGCCAGCTGGACGGGGGCTATGGGTGCGACCCCTGCTATGGGGCCAGCACAGCACTGGCGAGGAGGCAGAGTCCTTCGCCAGGATCCTTCAGCCACCGGCCCCGTTTCCTTCCCTAGGCTTCATCCTCTGGCTCCGGGATCTGGACACAAGTGATGAAGTAGGTGTGGAGCTGGAAGAAGCTGAGCTGGCGTTCTGATAGACTAAACACACCGTGCAAAGTGGGTTTTGACATTCGAGCGAGGCCAAGCTGGCATGGAACTTTCCATTACAGTGCTTTGTTTTGCTGAAGGAAAATGTGACTTCTGCGCAATCAAAAACTTCCAGAGGAGAGAGATCAGCTTCTCTTTTTATCTTCAGAAACACCTGACTGGAATATTTTGAGTCAGATGCAATGATTTCTGTTGAAACGATCACCTTGGGACAGCACAGCCCCACAGTCGTCTCCCTCCGAAATCATTCTGCTCTCACAAATATTGCTATGAAGACACTCATGTCTTCAGGGAGGGGTTGGGTGACATCTCTTTACAGGGAGAAGGGTGTCTGAGGAGCCCGTGACCAGCTCTGCTCGCATGAAATATGGGCCAGGCGTCCCACGTCCCCCTCCCTTCCGCTCTCGCATCATTTGTGAGTCCTGCGAAGGGAAGGCGTGCAAAAGCTACAGCTCTGCGAAGCAGCTGAACAAACCTGGATAACACGGGGGGGCCGAGGCTCGCACAAGCACTGCCCACTGTAAAGTAGGGTCGGCTTTGTCACGTGCTGCCGGCTGCAGCCCAGGGCGGAGAAAGCAAATTCATGGCACAAAACCTGGGGGAGACACCTGCGGCAGAGGCTGACTGTCATGGTCCCTACTTGCGAATCAATCCCTGCTCAGCAGCACAAAAGTCATCTTTGCAAATCACTCACTTGCTTTTCTTCTTCCTACCAAGAAGGTTTTGGCTTGCTCAAAAAAGGCTTTGATTTCCCGGTCATAGAGTCTGCTGAGGTTCTGGGCATAGACCTGGAAAGAGAAGACAGGCACAGAAAGTCCTGGTGTAGTTCGTGTCTCTGCAAACAGTGCCCGCTCCACAGCTTTTTCTTCAGCTGCCCACTTAAAGCAGAAGTCAGGGGATGGCAGCTGAAACAGACCTATTGGTTTTGGCGTGTAAGAGCTTTGGAAAGGCAAAAACCAGCGTGGAAAATAGAAACCACACCTCAGTGATGTAAAAAGAACTGTCTCCATTATTTAACAATGTCCCTATTAATAAAAGAGGTCAAGGACTTTAAGAGGCCCCTTCCCTAGAACCCTTTATATAAAGCAGAGTTGAATAAAATACAAGATTCACCACTTTTATTTAATGCTTATCACTCTCACCCAGTAGAGAAACGGCCCGATGAAAACAAAAAGACCAAATTTTAGCATTTCAGACTTTTTCCTTCAACACAAGGTCTGCCACCGAGTCCCAGACTGCCTTCTCTCAAGCAGAGAGGTCCAACACGATGTGGCCAAGTTGGCCAGGCACTCTCCAAGAAGGGCCAAACGCTGGAAGCTCATGGGTGGCATGGGTTTGGTGAAACCAACCTTTCAGCACGAACTAAGCGCCTTGGCTAATCTGTTCCTGGTGGATGGTTTGCAATATTTGTTCAGGATTTCAGCCGTACCTTGGGGAGATCACAGAACAGAACTGGGTTGGCGTTCCTCAGCCAGGCCATGAGCGGGGTGTAGGGCACCAGCTCCTCGTGGTGGTGTCCATGGCTTGGTGCAGGCAGCTTCTCAGTGGGCTGACCAAGAGCAGGGACCTGAGCATTACCCTAAAGCAATGGAAATGGCAGAAAGAGTCAAATAAAAGATAGCCTTGAAAAGCTCTGGGAAAGAATTGTTTCATAATTGCCTTTGAATTTCCCATTCTGAATACATTTGAGAAGCACATTTAAAGGGTGACGCAGAGCACGCGTGATCACTTTGAACTCTGGCTTTAATCCCACATCGTGTGAATGATTCTGAGCCCAGAGGAATGAGCTGGCCCATCAGCAATAGGTGGGATACTCCAGCAGAAGGCACAGGAGAAAAGCTCGTTGTTCGGGAGCATGCTGGAAGCTCTCCCTCCGAGCACACGGAGGTGGGTACACCTCGGGGGGGGGATGCGATGGAGGGGAAGGATGCCACGCCGTTGATGCAGCCCATCTGGGCCCAGCAGTGCTGGGACATTGCACCCACAGGCTCAGAGTCATGCAGGCGGGATGGGAGCTTGGCGGGTTCGGAGCAGGTCCTGGTAGAGCAGCTTGCTCGGGGATGTGCCCAGTTGAGGTCTGAAAATCTCCAAGGATGGAGATCCCACGGTTCCCTCCCAGTTCCCTGCCAGTCACGTCCCTTCCCAGAGTCAATGCTTGAAAGTAAATCCTAAAGATTTAAGGATCTAATGCTAAGGATTTGAGAGTAGCTCCTTTTTTCTTTGTGATAGGAAATCGGGAAGAGTAACATTTTCCTTTCAGCTTTATCCCCACAGAGGCATTTCCACCACGTCTTTTAAACTGCAAGACGAACGCTTAAAAATGTCAATCAAAGGATCAAGGGCTTGGCTTCTATCCCGGGATTTTGTCTTACAAACAGACGAACAACCACCACCACTCCCCAAGTAAAACAAGAAAACTTAAAGCAAAAATTTTTAGGCCTAAGCACTTTTTAGAATCCCCCTGCGGTGGCTGAGACTGTTTTACCTGTGCTGCTGGCACTATTTTACCCGAATATTCAAATCCCCCAGGATTTTGAGCTGCCAGATGAAGAGCGAAGCCCACCTGCCGCTCGAAGATGCTCGTAACGTGAGTGATGAAAGAGTTTTCAAAGTTCTGCTTGAGCGTTTCAAACACGATCAGCTGCTCAGCCACAGCCTGCAGCTTCCGATAACCTTGAGGGAAAACAAAAAAAAAAAGAGAGGGTATCGGGATATGGAGCGGCACGAGCCGTTGTGGCTGCAGACCAGCACCCCTCAGCATGCTGGCAAATGAAACAGCTCTTCAAGGAGTAAGTTCTGGGGTAAATGCTACCACCCAAGGGGCCAACAAAGGGGAAAAGATTTGCTGTGGTGCCAAGCAAATACAGAGAGGGAGGGCGTTTAAATTTTTAAAGATACAAATTGCAAAGCATCCATCAGTACGACCACGGTCAGGGACAACCAGGAAAGCATGGGGTTTCGTGCCAGGATCAAGCCCCTGTAGACCGGCAGGTCCCCAGCACCGCCCACAGTGGGTGCTGCCACAACAAATTATCATTTTCCCGTGCTCCAGTACAGACAACTGGGCTGCCCCACCAGACCACGCTTTCTAAACCCCTCTTTCCACCAGTTCCTTTCTGAACTGGAAGAGGTGCTGCACACCGGTGGCAGGCAGTGATGCCTTGTGCCCACGGATTTAGAGGAATTGTATAGATGCTTGCCATAAGTTTGCCACAACTTTAATGTAAACCAGGCCAGCCGGTGCCTGAGCCCAGAGGTGCCTGCAGAGCTGTGGGGCGCGGATGCCCCAGCTTGGCCCTTTGCAGCTCAACTGGGATTTCTCTAGGAATGGAGCCAATCCCCATGGATGTCCAGAGGTGATGTTACCTTGGCTTTCCCAGCCCTGCTTGGCTGTGCTTGGCTGCTGAACCCACGGGAGACTTCAAAAGCTTCAGCAGCATCTTCAGAAAGAAGCGAGCCGCCCCTGCAAGCCTGCTCCCCCTGCTCGCAGCTCCAGAGCGCTCCGCACCATGCACCCCACGTACCCCTAAGGTCAGTGCTGCTGCTTAGCTTCCCAAATACATTCCTGCCTTCTATTTCTTTTCTACTTTGCCCCAGGCAGCCTGCAGGGCTGCCCAGCAAGCGTGAGAGCTAATTCCTGGGAACCTCCCCCGCCTCCGGCTCCAGCAGTTTCAGGGGCGCTGGGCAGCACAGGATGGTGCTGGGTGGGAAGCAGAGGTTGTGGATGAGCTGGTGGCCCTGCCATCTGCAGGCATAAATCTCTGCTCTCTACTCACCGGGCTGTATCTGGACGTTCATGCAGCCAGAGAGAGCCTCTGCTGCAGCAATGCAGGCTTTCACTTGGCTGGGGCTGGAAAGGTCTGCTCGGCTCAGGGCATCGCAGTGTTCCCTGCTGAGCGTGAGGTGGGTCTAAAAACAAAGCCAGAAGAGAACATGTACCAGCACAGCCAGTTTCTCATCCCTCCTCATCCCACTCAGAAGGCTGCTGGCTTGGGATAGCCATGGGCTACCTTCAGCTGCCAGGCTGCACGCGTCCCTCGAGAGGACCGTGCTGCTCTGTCCCCACCAAAAACAAAGGTCTGTGCAGTAACAACTGCAGCGGTCGCCAGAAAAGCCCTGGCAAACCCCAGCAGGAGTTTCCAAAGAGCCGGTACTTCTGGGACCACCACTGGCAGCAAAGTGGTGGTGGTGGGGGGGGGGGCGGAAGAGAGAAAAAGCTGAGGAAACTGCAACTTGAGTCACTCAGATATGAAAAGGTCAAGGGCATAGAGGTCAGCGGGAGCAGTGGAGGTGAGGACGGGCTGTGTTGTACATTATGTTTGTAAATAATTTTCTTTCCCATATTCCCAGAGCCTTTCCACTGGCCCTGCACCAGCATCTCTCTGGCTATGAGCTTACTGCAGGGAAAAGCTCCTGCCCCACGATGGCTGCTGATGGGCACAAAGCCCGGCACTGGTGGCAGGCATTGGCTTCACAGTTGCCTTCCAGGGTGGGGAAAAAAACAAAAAGAAGAAAGGAGAGGAAAGGAATGAGGAAACTCCCGTCAGGGGGAAGTGGGAAGAGAAGCAACGGGGTCCCTGCGCAAAGAGCCTTCCCAGGGCACAGGGAGTCCCCAGAAGGCTTTTCCCATGGTAGATGTGTGGTTTGCCTCAGGACCCCCTCCAAGTCCCCAGCGGTTTCTCTCCATTCGAGGTTATCAGGGAGGATGCTTTGACTGGGGTGGGTGTTGCACACTCCGGTTCTAATTGCTCGCTAAGTGTTGTGCTCGCGTATCCCTCAGTAATGAGGGATCGAAGAGAGTGTTACCTGCTAACGAGAGCTGTTTTCCCCCAGTACAAAGATGTAAACTGAAAGCTGTCAAGAGAAGGCAGGGAGAAAGCAACTGCCCTCAGCACCAGCGGTTTCCTGCAGCCCCACAGGCCAGGCATAGGGATGCCGGGAATTTGAAGGCACGAGGCTGAGAGGATCTCAGTGCTTTGGGTGCAAGGGTAAAAGCACGGCCCCAGCAGCCTCTGAGCGTGCAAGAAGAAGGTCCCAGAGCTGCAGGTGAAAGGCAGACCGCAGCATCCCAGGCGAAAGGCTGCAGAAGGAAGGTCCTTGGCATTACATCATTTGAAGCTCATCTTGCCCGTGAAAAGGACTTTCAGGGGCCCCTCTTACAGCCCTGGACCACTGTGAGGGTACCGCACGTCATGTCTGCTGCTGGTCTACCTGTAGTCCACCCCAGCTGTGTGGCCATCCTTCTATTACCAAGACACCAAAGTCCCAAAGCCACGAGGCCAGAGAAGCTCTGTAGCTGTTGCAGGCAGATATTTGCTTTCAGAGTGTTCGAGGCTCACTGAAAGTTTTTTCTAAACAGACTCAACAGGCTGAAGATTTACATCTTTGCAAAGCCACGTACCGTGAGGAAGAGGATCTCATCCATCAGCCTGGTCTTGTTGGAAACAATGCGATGTAGCAAGGAGTTTTCCCGGTGGATGTGGTCCATCTGCTGCTTCACGCTTCCCAGTAGCTCATCGTAGATGTGCAAGGTCTCCTCCACTCTGGCCACCTCTGCCAGGGCCTCGTCGATGGAGCTGATCAGCTGTGTCACCTGCTTCTCAGAAGAGATAATGGCTCTAAGGTTGGCCTGTGAAATGGAGAAACAGGGGGCTTCAGCACCATAGCAGGGGCTGGTCACAACCATCTCAGAGTCAAATATCCTGGCCTTCATCCTCCCAAGGCAAAGCAGTGACCCTGTCATTATAACGTGCAAGATGCTGTTGTGGTTGCAGCTGCATCACTACCTGCACAAGGTCAACGTCTTATCTTTGCACTTGGCTAAACTCTGTATCAGCAACCACCTGCAAGTCCCAAGTGCCAGGGCAGAACAAACCCCTTCCCTGGGCAGGGTGTACACTCAGAGGGCTTTCACCTGCCCCGGCAAAGAGGTTACTGTGGAGTCGCCAGGCAAATCTGACCATGAGCTGAATACAGTTTCTGTAGGTTTGGAGAGGCTACCAAGCCCTGGTGGCTTCTGCGCCCCACTTTTCCCCCTGTGCACTAGGCAAACCCCAAGTGGAGACTGTGTGGAGTCTCGAACCCTCAATCCCTGGTGAACTGGTGAAGTCCCCTGAGGACCGGGGTGTCCATCCCACAATATTTGTAAGGAGACATGCCAGCTTGGAAGCCCTGGCTATTTCTCTCTGGCTCTAACACATTTATGCAGACCATGGCCATGCCAAGTGCCTGTCGCAGCACGTCCAGCGCAGCTCTGGGCATTGCCACTGCTGCCAGGGTGTTACCCAGCTGAGCTGCTCTGGCAGTGGAATTAATAAACAGTTAAATCATGCATGAGACATATACATAGATATGTCTCTAATATGGAAACTGAAGGCACGATTTGCCTAGGGAGGTCTCCAGCGTTTGTTTTGACGGGTGGTAGAGATATAACGGCACGTTAATTGCTGCTGACAAGCTCCGCTAGAGATGAACTGCTTCCAAATAGTAATTGTATTGTTTTCAGGGCCTATGTACCATGTGGGATAGCAAAGAAAACAATCAATAGATACAGGCCTGGGAAGCACGAGGCTTCCAGATTGCTGTTTTTCTCGCCATTAATAAAGCTTTTAAAGAAGTCTGTCTTTTTCTGATATTTCAATTGTCCGATGTCTTTTTTTCATAAATGAAGAGCAACAGAGGTATCTGCACCACGACCCCTCCCCCAGTACGCCCTGCGCTTGGCTCGCCGGTGGGAAATGATAGGAGGAAGAGAAGCAAAGTCTTGTCAACCCAAGGTAAGTCTTTCTTGTCAACCCAAGAAAAGTCTTGTCAACCCAAGAAAAGTCTTGTCAACCCAAGAAGTCTTGTCAACCCAAGCAAAGTCTTGTCAACCCAAGAAAGTCTTGTCAACCCAAGAAAAGTCTTGTCAGCCCAAGTCAGGTGGCTTGGACCTACCCTGTGCTCCCAATTAAGAATGTCTCTGAAAGTACAGTAGATGCTGGGCATCTACAGTCCCTGAGTTAAGGACTTTCTCTGCTTCAAGCTCCACCTGCGTTGCTGTTGGGATAAAGACGAGGTGGCAGCTCCAGCTCTAGAGGTGGTACATGCAGGACAAGATGCTGGAGCAGTGCAGAGGTGCTCCTGAAGTGTGTGAGAGCCACTCTGCAGCAGACACCTGAGCTGGGCGGCTTGGGTTTCTCTGGCAAAGCATGGGTTATGCTTTCCTGTGACAAATGTAGTGCCCTTTTGGGAAAGTGTGGGAGAAAGGACTGTTGGGAATGGCTTCAGATGGAGGCGGATTCAGCAAGGATGTGGAAAGGTCAGAGGAATTCTGTAGAAAAGAAAAGCCTGGTGTAGCAAACACAGTTGAAGGGTAGAGATGCAGCTGCCACACTGCAAAGCGATGCAGCTTTCCCGCAGGGAGCCCAGCGGCAGCAGGGAAGGCTGAGGTTTCACTTGCCAGCAGGCTCAGCAGTCGGATTTGAAGTGGGGCTTGCTGGTGCACACAGATGCTCCTCTCCAAAAGCACCGACGATGCCACACGAATGCTCCTTTTGCCCAGAGCCCAACCAGCCCACGCAGGCCGGTGCTGGGGACCTGCGAGGGAGCAAACAGCCCCGCTCCCGCACTGCTGCTTTCCAGCCGCATGCCAGGGACCCTGGCCCGTGGCCCAGAGCTTCACATTTTATTAAATGTTCCTAAATTACAGCCATAAACCTCCTGCAAGCCTGTCTCCACCACGCCTTTGGATTGTCTTATTAGGGCTTAACAGACCCACGGGGGTTTGCCTAGAGCAAAGCATCGCCGGTGGCGCTGGCGGGGGAACGGCGGGCAGGAAGGGCTCTCCGGAGAATCGCCGCTCGGGCGAGGGTAATAACTCTCCTGCCGGCGGCGGCACAAAGCCGCTGGGGGCTGCGATCCTGCAAGGACACAGGAATACCAATGTGGAAATCAGAGCTTGCGGCCTCCCGGGCGCCCTGGCTGCGCTTTCCTTCCCTCCAAAGCGGATCAGCGCTTCCGCGCCGGCGGTGCAGCCTTTCGCCATCCCCGGGAGAGACGGGGTTGTAAGAGGGGGACAAGGTGTTATCACTGGGAGGTGGGGAAAAACATTTAAATATATGCGTGCGCTAGTCTGACTTGCTAGCGTTAATAGCACTTAATATCACAGATTAAGCCTTAGAAATAGAAACAGCTCATTAATTAATTCCTATTAGCAATAAGTGACATTTATTCATTAGAGGGCATTAAAGTAATGTATTCAACAGCACCTTCCGTCTCAAAGAACTGAATAGAGGTTTATTAGTTACTCACGGGGTATTTTACAGCTGGGAAACAGGGTGGCCAAGTGCCCCTCGACTTGCCAAGAGCCAGCAGGAGCAGACCTGGGGAGTTTGGTCATCCGGATTAACTCCTAAATTTCCGGGTGTAATAAGCCATGTATAAATACAAACTGGGGATAAAGCAAACACTGGAGCCAAAGGAGGTTGGATTTAGAGTTTGTGGTTTCTCATATGTTTTAGGATATTTCCTTCAGTTTATTTTTTTCCCCTTTGTTCTTCAGTTGCCTGCCCATAAAATCCTAGCGGCGGGTATATTGGCGTAAGATAAATGCTGGAAGCAGCGATCTCATTATTTTGCTCCAGCACTCAAAGGAACACGTTATCCTCCGCAGCAATGCAATAAAATGCGGCAACTCTAATATAGTAAATAAAGCTCACCGGTCCGGAGATGATGTGTGCCGCCCTCCTTGGCCCTTTCTGCTACAGTTTATCTTTTACTTTTTATCTCCTTCCAGCTCAGTTTCATTATTTTGTCTTTCCTCTCTCCCTCGCTGCTGCTTTTCCTTCCGCGGGGATCACTGCTGGCCCTTCCCTTTTCCTTCAGGCATCCCTGCCTTGCAGACCACCCTTTCCGCTCTTCTTCACCCCCCACTTTTTACACGCACATCCATCCTCTCCCTCCCTACTCCCTACTTATCCTTCCTACCCAGCTTTTCCCTGTTCTCCCCTCCTGGGGTAGCCAATGTGCTTGTGCCCAAATTAGAAAAAAAAAAAGCCAAACCCCTGAAATAACAGGGATTTTTGAGGTATCTGTGCCCTCACGGCAGTGTGGCAGGACGCATCACGCCTGTGGATGGCCATGCTGGACCAGGCACGCTGCGAGCGGCAGACTCAGCCGTGGGCTTGGCAGGAGCCTGGGGAGCTCTTGGTGCCCCGAGGTGCTGGGCAGGGCAACCCTCCCCACGGGACACCCGCCCTGGGGCGGGCAGAGTGGAGGACACACAGCCTGGGCATTCCCCTTGGGACAGTCCCTGGAAACTGCTTGCAGATGTGGTTAAGGCTGTGGGATTGCTCAGGATCGCTGCTGACCACTGACCTGGCCAGAGGCATTAAGGGCCAGAGGCAATGCCCGAAGAGAAATTTCTTCTGCTCCGGTGACTACAGAAGCGACAGTCCTAATTCAGGCAGAGACCTGTGGAGGAGATCCCGGTGCTCCCCAGTCCCATCCACCTCCCCCAGCCAGCCCCAGAGCACCCCGCTTCATTTTTCCCCCCAGGTAGACCCTTACCCGCCCCTGCACTGCCCCCAGGAGTTATAACCCCCAGCAGCTATGCCTCCACGGGCAGCTGGGCTCTGTGTCCTTCCCCACCAGCTGGGTCTGTGCTGCTGTTTTGTTTTACCCCTTTGCAAAACTGAGAGTGGGCTTCACCTGCCCCGAGCCGGTTGGTCGCCGCGTTCATCGCCCCACTAAGGGGGGTTAAGCTCCATAGCGATGGAGAGATGGCCTCAAGTTGTGCCAGGGCAGGGTTAGGTTGGACATTGGGAACAATTCCTTCCCCAAAGGGCTGTCAGGCGCTGGAAAGGGCTGCCCAGGGAAGGGGTCGAGTCCTCACCCCTGGGGGGATTTAACAGCCAGGCAGATGTGGTGCTGAGGGCCAGGGTTTGGTGGTGGGATGGCCGGGTTAGGGGAACGGTTGGGCTGAGGGAGCTCAAAGGGCTTTTCCAACCTTAACGATGCTATGATTTGGTGCCTGGCTGCCAGGCTGCAGCCACTTCTCCAGCCCCAGCAAGGGGCCGGCAGCCCCCCTCAGCGCGCGGTGGGACAAACCCTCAAGCGGGGAGCATCGTCATCCTCCTGACCTGCACCTGAGACGCCTTTTGAGCTGACATAGCACAACACTGAGATGACTCTCTCAGATCAAGTGCTCACAGCAAACGAAAGATCTGCCCATGCCCAGAGACTGGGTCCTGTGCCCCTCCATGCCAGGCACCTTCTTTTCAGTGGAGTCACAGCTCCTGGCCCCCTTACCTCATCCAGCACGTGGAGGTCGCTGCTGAGCTGCTCTGCAAAGGCCACGGAGTTGTTCACAAGGGGCTCGTACTCCTCCATCAGCTTCAACACATCGGCAGCTTCCTTTGCTGTCATCTCCTGGTAGGCACTGAGCTCCTCCTGGCTCTCGGTCTCTGCAGGGTCCTCCCTGTCTTCCTGGGGCCTCTGTCTCCCTGCAAGGACAGGAGGAGATGTGGAGGTGGCCAGAGCCTCCTCGCTATGTCCTTTTGTTAGCCCTGCTCGTATTAGCCCCAGGGGTCCCACTGAGTCCAAGTGACAGGAGCCCAGTGGTCTCGGTCTGCTGGTCCATTTGGAAGAAGATCATGGCATGGAGCAAAGAAAGTTGGGGATGGGGTAAAGGGGTGGCTTTGTAAGAGGGACAAAACGGGCACCTGAAATTTTGTTTGAGCTCTGGCTGTGGTTTTACTTGCTCACCTCTCTAGGGTCCTGTGTCGGGGCATGTTGATGTGTTTGTGGCACAAAACTGAGACAAATTTCAGAGATGAACAGGCTTCCAATTAAATACACTGGTAGTCACATGTTGTAGAGTAAAATAGATTTTTATATCCATATATATCTGTATTTCTTGATATACTGCTGGGGAAGGGTCCCAGGCAGGCAGGCAGGCAGCCTCCCCCTTGCCTGACCTTACCGACACTTTGCTTCTCGCCTTCCCCAGCACCTCTGGAGATGAGATCAGCCGCCCATTTATTGCGATCCCCAGCCCAGAACTGTGTCCCCATGGCACAGGCCAGTGGGTAAATCAGGTGGCAGTGCCTCCGGACACACAAAACATGGATCCTCCTGCTGCCCTCCCACCAGTACCCACCTCAGCCTCTCCCATCGTCCGCCTTCACTGCCTGAAATTTATTCACTTCCCGTTCCTAAAGCGACGATAGCGATGATGCAATAAAAAAAAAACCCAAACCACTCTGAGTGTGACAAGGAAACGAATTACCTTCCGCCGCACAGGAGGGGACGTTCACAAACGTGACAGAGCTGCCAAGGAATCGGTGGTTCAGCTTCCACAAGCATCTGATAAAGGTTTTCTTCTCCTCCAAGCTGCTAGCGGTCCACTTGTAAACCTTCTCGAACTGCAGATCGAAATCCAGGCTGGCCTAGATGGCAACAGTTAATTACTGCATCAATTAGACGCCGCTGGCCACGCCGCATACGCGCAGCACAGCTCCACGGCGCATTTTAACGGCAGGCGCTGAATGCTGTGAAAATGCCTTGAGCACCGGGAGGGAAAACCCCTCCTGGTTGAAGGAGGGATGGGGGCACGCCTCCGGGCTGAGGTTCCAAGCTTTGGGGTTTGCAGTGGCCCTGGGAAGCCACTTTGTGTATGGGGGCCAGCACCGGGCTTACAGGTTAGAGGAGATCCTGGCAGCGCCGAGACCACCAAGCAAAAAGCCCGGCTGGCATAGGCTGGGAAGGTGACCCCCAGGGAGACCATTGCCACGGGCCACGCCATGCCGAGGACTAGGCTGGTTTTGGGGGAGCTGCACGGCTCTGGTCAGACTCAGAGCTAAGGAAGGGCTAAAACTGCGCCCAGCATCTCCGCGCCGGCTGATGCGACGGACACTGGCTGAGCCATGCCCACGGTAGCGGGTGTCAGGAGTTTGATTTGAAGTCTTTCAATCAAGGAATTCCTTGACAAGCGCCGTATTTCCAAGCTGACAGCAGGCAGTTCCTCTAGCTAATGGCAAATCCATCCATGTTGTTTCGTTCCCACAGATACAGACACCTTTCCCTGGACTTCTGCTGCTATCCTAGAGCAACCGGGTAGGATTTGAGAGAGATGTTCATGGCCCGTGGCAAATAATCCTAGGCATGATAAAAGTACTGAAAATAAAAGGATGCACAGCGATTCTGGCCCTAGAAATGGGCACCGGGACACCCACAGTGGGTAAGGGTAATCCACCAGTCCCAGCGTCCCGATCCAGCACGCTGATTTCTTTTGGGATTATATAAACCCCTCTCTTTTCACTGCAGGTTTGGGGAAATGAAGGCTGATGAATTTTGACAGTGGCCAGCGGCAGATGCTTGGGAGAAAATGCATTCAAAGGGCAAGCCCAGGGTGACATTGCCTTCTGGACTGACTGCCAGCCTCCAGCAGCCCGTGGTCCAGCAGCTCACTCAGCCAGAAGTTGGATCCCCAGCATCGGGTTTAACAGCCCTTGAAGGACCAACTGTCCCTGATTCCCTCTAAAGTTTTTTTTTAACTTATTCATAGCGTTGGCATCTACAGCGTCCCATGGCAATAAGCGCTGCAGCGTAATGATGTGCTGAAGGAGAAAGCTCAAAATAACCAGAGTTAAGCGTTTGGGGTGAGCCCGGCACCCCTCCCACTGCAGATATCCCCCTCTGCAACCCTCGTCCAACCTGAAATCTCCAACCTCTCTCCACTCAAGAATTGGGAACACCCTGAGAAAACCCAGAAACAGGCTCCCACAAGCCCAGTCCTGAAATTCCCCCAGCAGCATGCACGCTGTGCCTGGCATCTCCCAATGGCCGCATGTCCCGGCAGGGGAAGGTCGCTGGAGATAACAGGAGCGTAGACTGGGAATAAAGCACCCTTGGCATTTCCCTGTGCTGTTTTCATCCATCTCAGTGTCAATATTTCTGCATCTACGCCCAGGAGATGTTGCCTCATGGAAGGGGAACTCCAGTCGCAGGAGACTTAGTATTTATGGAATCATAGGATCGTCTAGGTTGGAAAAGACCTTTAAGATCATCAAGTCCAACCGTTAACCTAACCCTGCCATCTAAGCGGTGTATGGGTGGAGAGGATAAGGGAGGCTGCAGAGCTAGGAGCATCCCACGGGAAGAAACTCCTTCCTGCACCACCTCATTAGCTCTGCGGCACAGCCCGACCTCACCTTCTGGAGAACTTCGAAGCCGCGCTTATAATTATTGATACGAGTCCTCCTAACAGAGGTGGCATTGGCCGGGGTGCTGCCATCCGACGGTGCTCCAGGGCTTGCTCTCTGAACACCTTGAGCAATACATCACGCCCCCGTCTTGCTCGGCAGGCTCGGTAGCAGCCCCTGTGGCGGCGCGGAGCAGGTCTGGGGGAGGAATTTACCGTGCGCCTGGTTTACAGCGTGCCTTACGAGGAGCTAATAAAGCAGGGAGGCATCCGTTAATCGCTTCATAAATATTAAGACTGTTTCGGTCAAGGGGAGCCGTGGCTTTCAGCACTGCTGGACTTGCAGTGTCAGGACTTTGCTGGTGCCAAGGGACAGAGGGCTTCCCAGCACACCGGGGTGGACCTGATGGCCAAACCCTCGCTGTGTGCGCCGAATATCGATCC
This sequence comes from Gorsachius magnificus, assembly GCA_034008185.1. Classification (NCBI taxonomy): domain Eukaryota; kingdom Metazoa; phylum Chordata; class Aves; order Pelecaniformes; family Ardeidae; genus Gorsachius; species Gorsachius magnificus. The sequence goes on from CM067092.1 coordinate 1,261,062, forward strand.
ACGAGCCGGGGGGTTGGCTGTAGGTGATTCCATCTGCTAAGCAACAGGAGAGCTCTTGCTTTGCTTTCCATGGACCTGCCAAGCCAGGCAACAGGGAGGGACTGCGCTGGCTGGAGCATTGGGCTGCACTGGGGGGCTTGCCTCCATGGTGGGACCCTGAGAGATGCCACCACGTCCTGGCTGCAGCCCGACTGCTTCAGCCTCTCCTCTGTGCAGCAGCTTCAGTGGGCAAGTAGATCCCATTTTAGGAATGATATGGACAATTCCAGCTGCCTGCATTCAAGGAAGATCAGTTCAGCCTGGAACAGGGCTCCAGGCATGATAAAGGGAAGAAGAGAGAAGTCCACACAGAAGAGGAGGCTCCAGGGTTGGTCTGCTTAGCCCGCCAGAGGGAAGGTTAATAGGGGAGGTGACTGCAACCTAAAAATACATCTGCAAAGGAGAAGAGCTGTCCAACCCTAAAGGACAGCCATGGCACAAGGCAAATGGGGGAGACATGGGAAGGAATACCGGCTCGGAGTCGTAAGAAGGCTGTAAATGTTGGGACAACCAAGTTTGCTCTTTGCCTCCCAGTAGGAGGGGGTTCAAAAATCCGCTGATGCTTTAAGCGAGAGTGTGATCGGCTTTCCTCACTGAGATGGCAAGTGAGGGGGAGAGGACTGAAAATCCCGGCGGTATCGTGTAATCCCAACTCCTCGGGAGCCAAAGCAGTTCAGAAGACTTGGTGGAGCCAGGGGGAAATGAAAGGCAATGCGGTACCAGTCCAGTGCTGCCCATGGGATCAAGGTGCCCTGCAAACCTGCAAAGGTGATTTTCCTTTCCGCCATGCCGTGCAGATGTACTTTATTTCTCCTGGATGTAGAACTCGAAAGCTGTTCCTTTTCTCATTTATTTCTACGCTTGTGAAAACCCAGGCACCTTGCCAAAGCCTCTGGAACATTCACATTAATAAAAAAACTAATTATATCAACTTTAACGACACTCCGCCAGCCCCAGCGGCAGAAAGGGAATATCTCGTCCATGCTTTCTTTCCCAAAAACCTTAATGTCACCCGAAAAGCGCAGACTCACGCTGGCTCCAGCTCTCTGTAATCCTTCTTTCGGTAAATGCCTCCATTTAATCTTTAAATACCCGATGCAAATGTCTGTCAAGAAGCTTTGTCAACATGGATCGACAGATGGGCCCACCAGCACGTTCTGCAAATGCTGGAGAACTGACAAGGGCGGCGCTTTGCAGCCCGGCTCCCCAGCCTCCGGGGGCTGCTGCAAAGAGCCTCGGGAGGTCTTCTGCTGCGGGGCGAGCACTTTCCCCAGGGATTTTGATGGAACCTGTGTCCATGCAGCAGTCAACCGCTCACTGCTCACCCGGGTCAGGAATTTGGCCAGCCTGGCGTTCCCTAACTTAGAAAGGGATGACTTGGGGATGGGGGGGGAAATCACTGCAGCCTCAGCATCCTTGGGAACAGGCAGGTGAGATGGAAAGGATGAGGGAAAGGCAAAGTCCGAAAGCACTGATGTACAGTGGAGGAACCAGCCAGGGAGAAACCTCAGGTCACCATACTCTAGGAAACAGCTCTGAGCGAAGGCAGAGGGCTTTTAACTTCTTTTGATGGTGGTTCTTTCCCCAAAATTAGCACCATTCAGCCTGGTTCAGTCCTATATTAGGAACCACACACGCCCACACACACTCCCTCGCTGCTCTTCCCACCATCTAAATATACGGGCTGAGCTCCAGAGGACCCGAATCCCCCTATGGATCCTGGCTTGTGCCTCTCTAGCTTCACGTTCACATTTCTCCCCCATGATCAGTCCTGTCCTTTGCCACAGAAGGAAAATCAGTCCTACCTGATTGAGGGTCTTGCCATCCACCAGCTTCAGCTCTGCTAAAGGCCACCTGTAAGCTACCTTGTACTGCTCTCCTCGGTCGACCTTGACCTTCACCAGAAACGGCTGCATTGGCCTAAAGGTGTCCACTGAGGACAAGGGACAGGAAAAACAAAACAAAACAAAACCAAAACAACCCACAATATGATAGTTAGCCCAGTTCAGCATGAGCGGGCAGGTACAGCTGGACACACAGACACTGGTTTTGCATGCTGGCTGTGTGGAGAGATGCTACAGGGTTTCTACTGACTTTCTTCATTGAGTATTTATATATGGGGAGTGATCTCTGGGGTCTAATCCAGGGTACTTTGAAGCCTATGGAGGGATTCCAAATAACTTCAAGGAGTTTTAAACCAGGCTATTGGGCCCTACAGAAGGCAGAAGCAATATTTCAGCAAGATCCAAATGTGATGGGAACGGGACATCCTAGGGCAGTAAGGTTTAGGATAGTTACCCACCATCTTGCTGGCCCTGCAACAGGGTCCAGAAGCACTGCACTGTTTGACTGAGACCCACACTAACACATCCCATCAAAAATCAGTTCTAGTGCCAATTAGCTTGAAGTCACCCCTGGGTTTGTCTGGGAGGTGCTCACTGCACATCGTTCTGGCTCTTACAATTTAGGTCTCCCATACGAGCTGGGGATCTCCAGAAAGCTTTCATGGACAGTTCCAGGGGTAACTCATGTATTTTAGGTGCTACTTATGGGGTGGCTACATCATTCCTTGGAGGTATTCCTCCTGCCCTCCATTGACTACAGAGGGAGTTGAAGCACATCGTTTGGGTCAAACGCTATGGCTAAGGCAGTCAGAAATTAATCCTGTAGTAGGTGACTCCGCTGTCTACGAGCTCATCGGCAGGAAAGTTTGTGAAAAAAACCCCTATGCTAACAACTTCTCAGGAGTGATGGAGCAACTAGAAAACCACAGACCAGAGGAGAGGGAAAATTTCCCAAAGCACTCGTGCCCTTGGATCCTAATCAAGTAGCTGCATGCTCCTGAAACCTCTGGGTCCTGTTAAAACTTTCGCCAAAACTATGGAGGGACGGAGCGAGGCTGTAACGCTGTGTCACGTTAGAATGGTTTGCTGCTGACCTCTAATGACAGGTTTGATGCAAGTGGTCTAAAAATTAATCTTACGTCGGTGGAGGGAGGACTCCTGCAGACCCCAGGGCCCTCTGGCCAGCCAAGGGTTGTCCAACATTCAAGACCAAACTCCCTGACCAGGGCTGCAAGAAACCTCCCTGGGTTTGCAACCCAACCCCCCGGGATTCTCACCCACAACGCAGAGGATGGACATCTTCTTCTTCTTCCCTGTCTTCCAGACACGAATGCTTTCCAGCAGCCTCTTTTTCTGTGGGTTGAACACATCTTTTTCCAGCGAGCTCCAAAGAGAAGCCATACTGATACCTGAGTGCGACGGCGCGTGCCTCTGGCTGACGCTGGTGGTCACCTCCTGTGAAACACAAACAGGCTGGAGGGATGATCCACACGCAAGCTGCTGGCACACCGGTAAAATGCATCCCCCCGCCCGCTGATTTCATCTCTGCTGCCTTGCAGACAGTGCGAGTGTTAAATAATTGTGGACTTCAGGCCAGAAGGGCCTTTTGTAATGAATTGGTCTGAATTCCTGCCCAGTGCAAGCAGCACATGCCAGTGCATCCAGCCCAGTAAGGCCACAATAAAACTTTCCTAATTTCTTTAAAAAAACCCATCCTTTTTCATTCGAACTCAGCACAGCGGCTTGAGCAGCAGGACCAAGTCCACGGGCAGGCAAAAGAGGTTGGCAGCTACAAGCAATTGATTGCCTGGTTATTTTTGTTGGCCCACACTGTTTCAGCATTGACAGCTCAAGAGATCCCTCTCCAGGGTCACCCAACGCGATGCTCACGTTGAGCTGGCGTGCCCTGCAACCAGCACGGGACGGACATATGCGGCCGTGCAAGTCAGCGCTGCAAAACAAAAAGGAGCTTGACTCCGCTTTGGGAGCTCAGCTCTGGGGCATCCTTGCCCCTTGGAGACCCCCGGGGCTTTACCTTGGCAGAAAGGCATGGCAGCCCTCCGAGGGCAATCAACTTGCCAGTCCAGCTGCCTTGCCAGCCTCGTGCCACGCTGAGCAGCCCAAGCATGCAGAGATACAACTCGATGCTGGAGCCTTGCGGGAGTGAAAGTGGAGCCCTGGCTGCGGAGGGGGCTCAGAGGGGCTCACAGGGCTGCAGGATGGGCATGGGGGGGAAGGCAGGCGGCTTGCTGGCCCTCCCAAGCCTCTGCCACTTCCCTGGCCACATCCCACCACCACAGCCTGCACCCACCTTGCTGTGCCCCTCTGCTCCCCAAATCTCCGCTGCATCGCCCTGGGCTGTGCTCTGCTCAGCAGCTCTCGCCACTGTGGACCTCCAGCTGCTCTTCCCTCCTCCTCGGCAGACAGCTCTGGGATTCCCCACTCCCTCCCTGCTCCCCTAAATGACCTGGGTTTGGAGAAATAGCAGGGGGAGGCGGGGGGGGGGGGGGGGGGGGGCCTCAGGCCACCACTGCTTCTCCCTCCCCTTCCATCCCCAGTTGCCCCCCATGGGTTCCCCTCTGGTTTCCTTCTGCCATGCGGACCAGGACAGATGCTTCCCCAAAACGACCGGCTTGCCTTCCTGAGCCCCCTGACTCATTTTGTGGGGCCTGGAGCCCCCAGCAGCAGAGGGAAGGCACCTCACAGCTTTCACACGCTTGCTGACTCCTTAACAAATCGATATTGAGAGCCAGCAGCTCCTGAACTCCCAAGGAGACCCCTGCTCTCCCGCTCTTTGGAGCTTCCCTGGCTCCAAGCTAATCAGCTAATTAACCCAAAAGGAGAAGGGGGTGACAGAGGGAATGGGAAGCCCAGGCACGGTCTCTGTTACTGGGCTGAGCCCCTCCTGCAGGCTGCCACATTTCTCTTCCCTGGCTCTGTGCTGCGAGCAAGCGCTTCGTGGAAACATGCGCGCTCCCATGTCTGAGCTCGCCAGCCACCTGAACATGTGCAAATTTATTGGTTTCATAGTCTACAAGACAAACAACCCCAACTTCTTCTCCCCCTCATTTTGCTTACGTAGCTGAACGTGCTTCTCCGCAGCCCACGAATGGCTACGCTGTGCGCGACTAAAAGCCGTCGAAGGGAACCGCAGCGTCCAGCTTTAAACCCTCGCAGCAGCATCTCAGGACGTTGTGCAAGCGCGACATGACCACCGCTCTGCAGGCGAGGGAGGCGCGGTGGGAGAGCAACCTCACCAGGAGGATCATCCAAGGCCAGGTTGGACGGGGCTGTGAGCAACCTGGTCTGGTTCAAGGTGTCCCTGCTCCTGCAGGGGGGGTTGGGCTGGGTGACCTCTAGGGGTCCCTTCCCACCCAAAACATTCTGTGATTCTAGGATTCTATGATCTCTCCTGGCTGCCTCCTTAAAAGCGATGCTCAAATCACCGAGGGGGCTCAGGCACCGGGGCCGCAGGAGAGCCCAGCCCGCGGAGAGCACGGGCAACAGCCTCTTGAGAGCTCAGGCAAGCTCAGCTTAAGTGCAAGGTTGAAAGGGGAAGACTAGATTCACCCTGAGGTACTGAGATGCACTGATTCAGGCTGGCCCGGTGCAAGAAGGAAAGGATTTGTTTAAATCATCTTAGCAGAAGTGGCGTTTTTAGCAAGAACACATTGCTTGTTCACAAACTGCGCTTTTTATTTATTTTATTCTTTTTTAATCCAGAGTATTCTTAATGGGAAGCTCTCCTGCAGCCTCCTCGCCAGACCTGACCCTCATGGGGATGCATTCCCACTAAACCCCACGCTACAAGGGGAGATGGCAGCTCCTGTCCTGCACGTAGCAATTGTAACACAGCCCTTGAGCTGGGGGATGAGGGAACACACACAGTGGCTACAACCAAAAGGTTGCATTGAATGCAAATATTTTAGTTAGGATTAGGGGTAAATCACCATACAGACGGTAAGAAAATAATAATATTTAGAACAGATGCTTCGAATGTTTCCTAAGCAAATCTCCTTGTTATTGGAATTTACCAGGTGCTCTGCAATGAACTGCAACAAATGAGCCCTCCCCCAGCGCCCTCCCCGGCGCGATGGGGCTTTCGGCTCAGCCACAGAGTTAACGAGCTTGAGGACACATCCGCAATGATTTCGACTTTTTCTACCATGGCCGTGACAAAAAAAAAAGAAAATAAATTGGCTGCTAAAATGCTTCTGTCGCCACAGCATCTCTTTGCCTGCAGCCCCTCACTGGGTTATCTCGGGTTTCCCATCCCTTGTCAGCTTTCCAGGCATTGACCTCTGGAGGCAGGCGGGACAGCAGCCCCGACACCCGACCGCCTGCCTATACCCGCAATGGCTTTCCAACTCCTTCATGCATTCGTAACAACACCTGAGGAACAGCTACGGGGCAATGATTGAAAGCCAAAGTTATAGAGGGGCTCGCTGCCGCCCGAGAAGTTAATGCAGAAAGCACAATACTTTTCATAAAGTCATAGAATCATAGAATCATAGAATGTTTTGGGTTGGAAGGGACCCCTAGAGGTCACCCAGCCCAACCCCCCTGCAGGAGCAGGGACACCTTGAACCACATCAGGTTGCTCACAGCCCCGTCCAACCTGGCCTGGAATGTTCCCAGGGATGGGGCCTCCACCCCCTCCCTGGGCAACCCCTGCCAGGGTTTCACCACCCTCACTGGAAAGAATTTCTTCCTTAGATCCAGTCTAACCCTCCCCTGCTTCAGTTTAAAGCCATCCCCCCTTGTCCTGTCCCAGCTGGCCCTGCTAAAAAGCTTGTCCCCCCCTTTCCTCTGGGCCCCCTTGAAGCCCTGAGCGGCCGCACTCAGCTCTGCCCGCAGCCTCCTCTGCTCCAGGCTGAACACCCCCAACTCTCCCAGCCTGGCCTCAGAGCAGAGGGGCTCCAGCCCTCGCAGCATTTTAGTAGCCCCTCAGAGCATTTTAGTAGCCCTCCCCTGGCCCCACTCCAACAGGTCCATGTCCTCCTGGTGCTGAGGGCTCCCGAGCTGGACGCAGGGCTCCAGGGGAGGTCTCCCCAGAGCAGAGCAGAGGGGCACAATCCCCTCCCTCCACGCTGGCCACGCTTTTCTTGCTGCAGCCCAGGGTAGGGTTGGCTTCTGGGCTGCCAGCACCCATGGCCGGCTCATGTCCAGCTTTTCATCCATCAGCACTTTCCGCAAATGTAATTGAAAAGCTGTTGGTAGCGGAGCCAGTTAACACACACACCGCACCACCACCACCATGCTCCCCTCCCCGTTTTCTAGAGACAACCTGTAAGGCTTAAAGAGCTCAATGAAACCATCCTGAAACTTTGGCAGTGGTGCACATCACCCACCCGGGGCACCAGCAGCAAGGACGAGAGGGTTAGCGAAAGGAAGAGCACTCAGAGACTTTACCAGCCACGTCTTGCTGAGGATACGTTGCGGGATTTCAGTCGCAAGAAGCCTTAGAACAGGAAACAGTTTGCTGGTAAAATGAAAGCTCGACGAGAAAAACAGGAAGCCTGAAGAACCTGAGCGAAGCCCCTGAGCTGCCGGCTCGAGGTTGGAGCAGGAAATCCCTCGCGCAAACGCTGCAGAGCGCGGGTGCAGCTGGGGGCGAGCAGAGCGTCGGAGCCGCTGGAGGCGAAGTGGGGTTTGACTAAAAGCAAAGCAAGGTAAAACCCCCCTCCGCCTCCTCGTAGTTTCGTTAAAGGGAGTTGAGGCGCTGAAGGGAGAACAACCGTGGTTCGGCCTCAAATCAGACGCTGTCTCCCTAACCTTCCTCCGTTAACGAAGGGCCTCGGGAACCTGCAAGAGATTTAGGAGATAGGATGCTAACGGCACGGTACGTGCCCTCGTTAAGCAAGATGCGTAATCATGATACATAATTTAGCTTTAAACATAAAGGAAGCCTCGGTGCCGTTTCCTCGTAACAAAAGCCAGGTCCCGCTGAAGCCAAAGGACCGTAGGCATCTGGGGACGGGCACTGGTGCCAGTGCTATCCCATGAGCAAGTGAGGTCTGTGCTGGAGCCAAAAGCAATAATCCTGAGAGGAGCCAGCATTGGGAGCTAGGGATGGGGCTTTGGAAGGTGGCGTGGAGAGCAGCCCCAGGTCTAGGTGCGGGGCAGTAGCTGTGAACGATGCCTCAAGGATCACTGTCCTGGCCTGGGTGGAAGGGTTTGTTCTTAGAATCATGGAATCATAGAATCATAGAATTGTTGAGGTTGGAAAAGCCCTTTAAGATCATTGAGTCCAACCATTACACTAACCCTGCCATCCCACCACTAAACCCTGGCCCTAAGCAATGTCCCTTCTTCCATCCGTCCTCTGTGGCCCTCAGCTGGGGAGGAAGCCTGATACACTCTTTTCATGGAAATTTTTTAGGGGAACTGAGAGCTCTATGTTCACCTGATCCCTGGAAGCTTCATAGCCATAACCCGAGTAGGGAATGCTCTGGTCCCAGCTCATGTGGGCTTCAGCCTTGGCTTCAGGAAATCTCAAGGGCTTGAAAAGCAACCGTCCCCAGGAAGTGGCAATGGTTGAATTGAGCTGTTCACTCGCCAGGTGTTGATGGGCAGAGGGGACACCACGGTGAACTACAGTCATCTCTCCTTCTCCAGCAACTGATGGTGGGGCCATTGTTGAACATGGTGAGGTTGAGTAGACTCCAAGTTAATGCCCTGCTGTCGTGCCGGGGTGCCAGGCATGGCCGAGTAAAGCTGTACCTACATGCCTGCTGTGTTTGGTGCCTTGGAGACGCAACTTATTTAATTTGTGAGCTTCAAGGACATTATGTGCACTCTGGAGGGTAAATCAGACGGGCATTATGGAAGAGAGAAAAATACGATCACACGGCACTGCAGGACTGCATTAACACCATATCATTTACTGCGTGACAGTAAAGACGCGGTACCAGGGCTTCCATTCATAACTTCATATTATTTCCATAAACTTGGTCTTCTGAACCTCTTCTTGCTTGTGGAGGGGGTTTTCTCCCCTTCCAGCTGGCTGCGCATGCCTTCGTTATCACTCATCATCATCATCAACACCTCCCTTGCACGAACATGGTTGAGGAGAATAACAGGTCCAGATGCCAGGCTGGATCATGACCCCAGTTCCACTGGGAGCTGTGAGGTTTTTTTGAAGGCCATCCTGTCTGGCAAAAAGAAAAAATTAGGAATAAACCAGGAAAGAGGGTGTTACTGTAGGATTTCTGGCGTTACTCCGGTGGTCCTGGGAGCTCGGGGAAAGCTGCTCCGTAGCACTGCGGCCCCAGGCAGGTCATTCCCCTGGATTAATTCCCTGGAGTCTCCTGCCTGCTGTAGACACTGAGGAATCAAAGCTTTTCTTCTAAGCGGAGGGTCAATCTGGCCTTCTGAAGGCTGGGGAAGAAAAAACCACCCCCAACCCAAGCAACCCTTGGAAAAGGCGGCACTGCTGGCGTGCGTTTCCCTGCCCGCATCCTCAAACGGGATTGAAGCAGCTGTAAGGGTGATGCAAAGGAGCAATTAACCTCAATCACTGCAGGCTCATAATCCTAAGGAATTACTTTTAAAAACGTGGGGTGGGGGTTAACAGTTTTCATGCCAAGGAAAAATTAGGAAATTGCATGTACAAACGAGCCTCCTGCCAGGCAGTTGGTGGGAGCGATGAGGGCTCCCCTCAGCCTCCTCTTCTCCAGACCAAACACCCCCAGCCCCCCCAGCCGCTCCTCAGAAGTCTCGAAGCTGCAAGCGGCGGGGGACGGTGCATGCATGCGTGCGTGCGTGCATGCACGTGGGCTTTTTTAAGCGAAAAGCAGAGGACCAAGCACATGGGTGATCTCCAGGCTGTTTGCCACTGCTGGCCTTCGCTCCCGCCCTGCCGGACTGCGGTGGTGACTGCACCGTACAGACAGGCATGCGTGTGGCTACCCCTCGCCTGCGTGAGACGACGCTGCTTAAACATAAACCAGCACGATTAATAAAACATAACGCCTCGTTTTCCCCCACTGCTTTCACCTCCTGTGCTCTCTTCTCGCATTTTTGCTGGGCTGATGGTTTTCCTACATGCCCTAGATAACTCACTGAGTTTCATCTTCACAGCTCCTTCCCCCCGCCTGCTCGCCTTTCATTTTTTATGAAGACTTTCTTGCTCTGCTAACATGCTCTTAATCTCACTGGTAAATCAAGGGGGCTGTTTGTCTTTAGCTCTCTATTTGCTTTCCTGAACACGAAGATAAATCCAGGCGCCATGCCGGAGCTCAATCAACAAGCAAGCGGATTCCTTCCCTCTTCCCTCCCCGTTCACAGCTGCCCACGGCTGGCAGGAGGCTGCATTTGGGATTGAAGAACGCTCCCTCTCCATTTTCTGGGGTAAAACAAGTGGTAAAACAAGTAGAAAAGACTGAGAAATGACCTCTCCCAGGCTCTGCTGGATGAAGCCACGCTGTGGAAAGCTCTGCGATGTGATGGGACCCCAGGAGCCCAAAGCGGGGTCGGTGCAAAGGCTCCCATGAATTCCATCTGATGGTCTCGGATTTACAGAGACCGTAAGTTTTTCCACGTCTTCCTGCTGATCTCTCTGGACGCTGGATTAGGACCAGGATTTTAAAGAGGCCCAGACACGTGGTGGCTCCCTTGCAGACCACAACATTCCTGCAGCCTGCTAGGAATGGGAAATCAGGTCATCAACCACCTTCCCTCTCGGTCCAGCATCGGACGAGACTAAAAATGAGGCACGGCCGTGTCTCCCTCTGATTCTGTCTCTGCTCCCTGAGATGTTGGCTGCAGGTAGCTGTGTCCGGGTGGGATATGGGTGTCCAGACCCAGAAAAGCAGGTCTCCGCTCGGCCCGCTGCCCTGCCCGGGGCTGGCCCTGCAAAGGTGCCCGGTGCCTGGTGCAGCTCTGCCCTGCACCTTTCCCACGGAGGAATTACACGTGGGATTAAAGGGAAAAAAACTCAAACCAGCAAACCAGCTTTTTCAGCTGGGTTCAGAGCAGTTTCATCTGCCTGGGAAGGATAGAGCAGCATAAACAAGATTTATGAAAGAAAGAAAATATTGTAGGAGAGGCCATTTGTTCTGTTCTACATCCCATAAAGTCTCCAGAAGTTATTTGTCGGTCGATGTGGCGGCAACGCTCAGCCTTGCGGCTTGGGAATGAAAGGCCACTGCAAAGGGAGAAGTAAAGCATTAGAAACCACCGAGCAACATCTTCTGAGGCCACAGACCAGTGCCCTGGGGGATGCGCTGCCTCGGGGTTTGGGTCGGACAAACGGCTCCCCGGTTTACAAAAACCAATCTGAAGTTTTATCTTTTCTCTTTATCGAAAGATAACCCAGGAGGGCTGGGATGGGTGGCTGTCACCCAGCCATGGGCAGCCTCTTCTCTGGAAGATCACGTCCAGGTACCTGCTGGCCTAGTGCAGGGAAAGAGAGCAGCATGGTGGGAGCACAGCACCCAGCCTTTGCTACCAGTGGAGAGAATAAATCAGGTGCTGGTTTGCTATGGGGAGGTGTGGGGAGGTCTTTTGCCCCATGGTCTTTCATGGTAAATGCCTGTAAGGTGATTTTCGATTCCTCCGTGTTTCTTGCGTTGCAGCCAGAAAGGAAACATGCAGGGGGATGTGGGGAAGCTGCAGAATGTGGGAAAATCTATCCCGGAGGCAGCGTGGCCAGTCCCCTGCTCTGCACAGGGGGTAGCCCTGTCCCTGTCCCCGGGGCTCAGGGGGCTCCTTCAGCCCCGGCACAGCCCTGGGTGCTCCTTCAGCCCCAGTACAGCCCTGGGTGCTCCTTCAGCCCCAGTACAGCCCTGGGTGCTCCTTCAGCCCCGGCACAGCCCTGGGTGCTCTTTCAGCCCCGGCACAGCCCTGGGTGCTCTGCTCTGGTCTCTGGTTCCATTTCCCATCTGTTGGAGCACAGGGCAGCCGGCTGCAGCCGCATGGAGAACCTATTTTTGCTCTGTGATTGATAGACCAGCCCGTTTGGCATCTCTGCCGCTATCCCTCACCCCTCTGGAGCAGGTCCTGATGGCGCAGGGACCTTCACGCTCCTGCGTGAGCAGAACTTGGTGAGTTCCTGAGTGGACTCCCAAGTTGCTAGCTGGTGAAGGGGCTGCACATTCTTATCCTCCCTCCACACGCATGTGGTTTTAGGGGATGGAGATCCCACTAGAGGGTGCTGCCCAGCTCTGCTGGGAGACACCAAAAGGCTCTGCATGCTCCTGGGCCTCCAGACATCCCTGAGAACTCCTGGTGCCTTTTTTCCCTGCAAGCCCTCACTGTCTTCCCTTTCCTCCTGATTTATCTCCAGCACAGTGAGCGCTGTATCACTGCAGCAGGACAAATAATCCCCTCTTTAGTTTATGGACCCCTTTTTCTTTTTTTTTTTTTTTTCCAAGTGGGTCCAAACAGGGATGGAGCTTACAGGGCAGCCACGCGCTTGACGTGCTTTACATCCAGCACCGTGAGAGCCCATCACGTAGCTGCCATCAAGAGGTTTCTTCCCCCCCTCAGTGACCCATGGCAGCAGCAAACAGCAGCAGGGAGGCATTTACCCATCTCTGGGCCATCTTAGAAGGCAGACTTGTAGCTCCAAAGCGTCTCCCATGACCTGCAAGACCAACACGGATGGCCTCGGGGAGCTGGGGGGAGCCTGCCTTGTGCCTGCCTTCCTCCCAGCCCACAGGATTTTTCTTCCCTGTGGCAGCACCGGGCACCCTTCATGGCAGATGATGCCCTGAATGGGTGCATGGCCAGCCAGGGTCCAGGGTGGCACACAGAGCGGGGTGCCGACATCCTAAATGTTCAAGATCTCTTTGGAAGATCAGCTGCACATCAGCACTAAATCCCCATCCACAAAATCTGTAGCAACCGAGAGTGAAGCCCATCTACTGGTCCGTTGATGGGAATGCCCTTTCAAAATGCTGTTACAGACAAAGCCAGATTTAAAGCTGAACTTTCTATTCCTCCAGGCAGGTTCTGCCTCGGGGGTGGGAGCTGGTGCCCCTGGCAGCTGCGGCAGGGCTGCCTGCGTGCTCAGAGCCTGGGCCGACCCAGAGCATTTTATTCAGCCCTGGAAGAGACTGGGAGGGCAGTGAGGACTCACATACCAGGCTGCGATTGCCAGAACAGCGGCAGATACATCACCCCACTTTAAAACACCAGTTTAAACTGGAGCCAGACCAGCTCAGGAGTGCCAATCCCACCAGTCCAGCCCAGGGGATCCTCTTCCCCTCCCCTTTGCAGGCGTTATAGAATCATAGAATCATAGAATGTTTTGGGTGGGAAGGGACCCCCAGAGGTCACCCAGCCCAACCCCCCTGCAGGAGCAGGGACACCTTGAACCACATCAGGTTGCTCACAGCCCCGGCCAACCTGGCCTGGAATGTTCCCAGGGATGGGGCCTCCACCCCCTCTCTGGGCAACCCCTGCCAGGGTTTCACCACCCTCACTGGAAAGAATTTCTGCCTTAGATCCAGTCTAAACCTGCCCTGCTTCAGTTTAAAGCCATCCCCCCTTGTCCTGTCCCAGCTGGCCCTGCTAAAAAGCTTGTCCCCCCCTTTCCTCTGGGCCCCCTTGAAGCCCAGAGCGGCCGCACTCAGCTCTGCCCGCAGCCTCCTCTGCTCCAGGCTGAACACCCCCAACTCTCCCAGCCTGGCCTCAGAGCAGAGGGGCTCCAGCCCTCGCAGCATTTTAGTAGCCCCTCGGAGCATTTTAGTAGCCCTCCCCTGGCCCCGTTCCAACAGGTCCATGTCCTCCTGGTGCTGAGGGCTCCAGAGCTGGACGCAGACATTGCTGGAACAGACATCAAGTCCAGCTGTTGGCCACTGGCAGTTTTAAATCAGATGCTTGTGGAGTATTTGGGGCAGCTCCTGCATGCAGCCGCCCCGGAGACACGGGAGCTACGCCGCACCGGGGGCCGCCTGCTCCAGCCTGCTGGCTACCGACAGCGACAGCACAGGGGCGAGCGGTGGGATCCTGGGGACTGCTCAGGACCTGCGGACGTACCCGTCCTCGCACGCCTCCTTCACTGCTGGCTGCTTTTTGCAAATCCTTCTCATATTCCTGCCGCATTTTAGGGATGGCTGCTCCTCTCCTTCCCACAGCAAGGTGCGAGCGTGGAGGTGCCGGGGCGGAGGCGAATCCTCCAGGGTGTTTCCCAGTTAAGCAGTCGCTCCCCCTGCACTAAAAGATAACATCCACCTCAAAACTACTTCATGGGCAAATGAGTTTCATTGCTCACCATCTACATGAAATATTCATTTCATCTGCAGAGTTTTTCTTCTGGTCATTAAGCCGGCATTTAAGCTTTGGCAGGCGCTGGTTTGCCACATGCCAGCAGTTAGGTCCGTGCCGTGCCAGAGGGCAATAAGCCGTGTCACTCTGCGGGGGGATGGCCCCTCTGTCCTTGCTTTCTAAACCTGGTTGCTACCACTGGCGTTGCCGCGGGTCGGATGAAAAGCGAAACCTTTACCGGCAGCAAGGGACGAGCTTTGTGAGAGAAGGGGACACGAAGGGGAAAGGAGGAGGGAAGTCCCGTGGGTCATGTGGTGGCCCCCGTCCATTTTCTGAGGTGGCCAGGTCTTTTGCCAGAAAATGGGAATACTGAGTCACAAATGCCAAAACCTTTTTGTTGGAGCAGCAGTTTTGAGGGACATCTCCCCAGTGAAGCTTGAAGTGGAAGAACTGCTCCAGAGCAGCACCTACCTCCCTTGCGCAGCCCGTCCCTTGGCAGTTGGGACATGACAAGGACTCACTTACCTGTAGAAGAACCAGGGCCAGGTCCTCACCAGGCCTGGTTCACATCAAAGACCAGAACATGTGGGCTGGGGAGGTCTTCTATTTTGCGTATGGAAAAACTCCAAAACATCTCAGCTTCTGCTCGGGGCCGAACTGTGACATTTCTGAATCCTCCGTTAGGTCCTTTGCAAGACGTTTCCTTCCTGCCCTGGCCACTCGTTGGCCGACTGTGGCGAAATGGCTTGCCCCTCCTTGACAGTGGTCCCGGTTGCCCATTGAGGCTGTATTCACTACCCAGCGGGGATCAAGGTTTGGGAGCAGGGTGAGCACCACTTGGAGCTGGGTGAGAAGGGACAGGAGCTCCCAGAACAGGGACAGGGCAAGGCTACGCCAGGAGTTTGACCACTAAGTGAAATGATGATGGAGGGTAAAGTCGTATGTTACAGCCAGATGTGTCGCAGGGTACTTGCAGGGAGCTTCTTTAAATCCCTGCCTCCAATTTTATGTCCATTCAGCATTTTTCCATGCTTCCTTAGCCACAGTTTCGTGGCCTTAACAGCTGTTGTGCTTTTGGCCTGGTGCCTGACGCGTTCCTCCGGAGGGGGATGCGCTCAAGCGTGCTTCTCCTCAAACTCCCTTAAATATTGAGAGCGTCAACTTGCTTCTGCCTGAATGGCCCTTTTGATGCTCCGAAGGAGGGAAGTAATAAAAGGCAAAATATTATTTCCAGACAGAACTGTGGAGCAGGCCATGTTGCGGATGCAGGAAAGATGCTGGTGGCTCCGGTGGCCGGCTCCTGAGCCCTCTCACCTGCAGGCAGCCTGCGGGATCTTCCAGAAGTTGCTTGCTCTGTAAATGGTGATCCCACCTCCTCGTCCACAAGGGCAGAAGAGGTCACTGACCGGCATTTGGAAAACAGTTTGGCTTTTTTTTTTTTTTTTTTTTGTGATGGAAAACGTTAAGCATCATCATTATGGGTAGTGGATTTTTCCGGCGCCGCAGGTTGCCTAGCATTGCCGTGGCATCGTTGCTGGCAATAATTTCAGCTAAAGGCATGGCAGGGCCAGCAGCTGAGCATTTCAAGCAGGTAACGCGAGGGCAAAGTCTGCGTCACCTATTCCAGCGGCAGCACGACCATGGCTGTCACCGCGCTCTCTATGGAAACACAACGGCAAGCGGTCAGGAGATGCCGGGGAACAAACGCTTTTTTGTTTTCAGCGGATCGCATTGGGGTTTGGGTTGGGGTTTTTTTCCAGTTCTAGTTAAATCCACTTGAAAAACAGCTCTGAAGTGGGATTTTGCTAAGGGGGGGTAAGCTAACGTTTGGGTGGGAAAAGGGCGAATTAAAACAGAGCTCAGGCGTGGGTGAGGCGAGGCTCTGTGTTCTTTATCATCTCCCGTGCCCAGGCTTGCGGAAGGGATCCATGCTATGGAAATCAAGGCCCCCAGATGCATCCTTTGGAGCATGCTATGAGGTTCCAGGGTGGAAACCACCTCTGGGACAGAGCTGTCATCCCCTTCTGCTCTCTGCTTGTGCGTGGGGTGGGAGAGCAACCACAGCTCCTCCATGGTTGGGCTCCACGGGGGAGGGAAGCTGATGTTTTGGCCCCATCCTGGCTCCCTTCAGAGCTTTGCCGGGGGTGAGCTGTGCATCTTGGGGATTCACAGGGGACAGCAGAGCCTCTGTGCACTGCCAGGGGGATGAAAATCCAGGAGGGTCCCGCGGGCCAGTCCTGCTGTCTTGGACACCCACCTCAATTAGAAAGACGCTGGTCAATTAAAAAGAGCTGCCACTAGATTAAAAAAAAGGCAATAACCCCCAGCTGGCTCCTTGGGCTGTTTCAGCCGACGGTCACCCCAGAGCTATAAACACTCCCAAAAAGGACGGTGAGCAAAATGTCCCCATCACTCCCAGACCCTGTCGCCTGCCCACCCCCGGCTCCCCAAACCACGAGCTGCCTGAAGGCAAAATGAGAAGCTGACCCCAGGCAATACAGGCACCTCCTGGCCAGGCTCTAAAGGGCCCCACTGCTTCTCAGGCCACATTAGGGAGCATTTCACCAAGCTTTGCCCATCATCATGTATTTCCCCATGACCCTTGCGCTGGTGTAACTGTGCTATGATGAACCGTGCTGTCACGGCTGCATTACATTTATTCTTTTCCTTGACCTTTAGGGCGCTATATAAATAGGCTCCGGCTGCGATGGCCCGCACCAGGCTATCCTGCAAGCGGCACCATGTCGTTAATGCTGAAAATTAGCACAGCAGCCCATAGGAGGAAGGGTTGTCCAGGGGCTGAGGCACAGGGGTGGAAGGGCTGGGGGATTTGGGGTTTTTCCCCTGTCTTTGGCTGTGTGGTGCTAGGAGAATAATTTAAAATAGGGGGGAAAGAAGAAAATAAAGAAAAAAAAAAACCCAACCGGTTTCCCACCTAATGTACCTTGCCCTGCAATGCAGGGTTTCGTGCATACCAAGCGACCTCAGGTAGAATCATAGAATCATAGGATGTTTTGGGTTGGAAGGGGCCCCTAGAGGTCATCTAGTCCAACCCCCCTGCAGTGAGCAGGGACACCACTAACTAGATCAGGTTGCTCAGAGCCCCATCCAACCTGGCCTTGAATGTTCCTAGGGATGGGGCCTCCACCACCTCTCTGGGCAACCCGTTCCAGTGTTTCACCATCCTCACTGGAAAGAATTTCCTCCTTATATCCAGCCTAAATCTACCCTGTTTTAGTTTAAAACCATTACCCCTTGTCCTGTCCCAGCTGACCCTACTAAAAAGATTTTCCCCATCTTTCCTATAAGCCCCCTTTAGGTACTGAAAGGCCACAATCAGGTCTCCCCGCAGCCTTCTCTTCTCCAGGCTGAACAAGCCCAACTCCCTCAGCCTGTCCTCATAAGAGAGGTGCTCCAGCACCTCCAGGTAGAGGAACCCCTTCCAAGGCAACATCAAAACCAACAACAATACACGTTTGTAAAAGCTCGTCCTTTTAATGCTTCTGCTGACGAGCCGGCGCGGTGCAAACCAGTTGAGCAGTCGTGGTCCCAGCTGGCCCTGGTGCTGTTTATGGGGGGACTTTTTTTTGTGTGCGTGTCCCCACCTGGATTTCATGGCGGCTGGAGCTTTGTATGAGATGCAGGGATGAGATGAAGGTTTGACCCAATGTGAGTTATGAATGGGGAGGGGGGGGTCATCGCTCTGTCACTCTTTTTCCCTGCGTTTTCATGGTTCTAGCACAGCGAGATGGTGATAAATACGAGTACTAATAAATATCGATTAATTCAGCACATTTAGCTAGCTATTAAGATTTCTTTTCCTGATGGATTGTACGGATAATCAGATTGATTAGATTAAATGATATCTAGGAGGGGGCGAAGTCACATCGGTGCTCTTGTGCCTCGGTCTCTCCATCTGCAAAATGGGGCCAGTAAATCCCCTCCGTATTGCTGAGACGGCTGGAACTGAGCCCCTGGATGTTTCTAACCCACCTCCAGCCCATGGCTGGTAGGTCGCTTTGGGTCTCAGTCCTGCCTTGGCTTCGACCTGCCACGACAGGGGCAAATCAGGCAAATCTCTGTCCCTCTCCGCATTTCAGGCTGCTCAGGAAGGGGCGGGAGGGACCAGACCTGCCTGAGCTAAAGGGTGATGGTGGCATGGGAAGAAGTGGAAGCCACGCACCCACTTAGGCTGGAGATGAGAAGGCTCTCGGCGTGATCTCTTTTAGTAAGCATCGTGGTGGTAAAAATCCCGGCCACTTTCTAGGTGGAATTCGATAGATACAGGAGATTGTTCGCATGATGAGGCTGGGGTGACAGCACAGGCTGGACTCGATGACCTTGGAGGACTCTTCTAGCCTGCGTTCCTGGCAGATCCACAAGGCTGCATTGCTGTTGGCACCTGAGAGACGGTGTTTCTAGCAGAGACCGACCAAAGCTATGGACTTTGATGCTGCAGCCCCATTTCCAAGAGGCCGTAACACCCAGACAAAAGAGTTTTTCAGGTACTCCCATGCAAATCTCAGAAACTGCTTGGCCCTCCCTGCTCCCCAGTCAGGAGCGTTCGAGCCGTTTCCTTCACACCTTGGGTCGAAAGCAAGCTTTGCGGTCTTCTGAAAATGTCCTTTTGCGATTTGCAGGGTGTCCTCACACCATGTTGAGCACATAAGACTTTTTTCTCACCTGTGGCATTAATACAGCTCTCAAAACTTGTCTGAGCTGGGAGACTTGGAAATCTCTGAGACCAAAAGCCCTCCCAGTTGCAGGAGAGCACAGGGAGGGCAGAGACAAGAGCTTGCTCTGGACTTTATGGGTTTATTGCTGTGACTTGCTGCTCAGCACACAGGGCCAGTGGGCTGCTTCAATGGCCCAGCAAGATTCACAACAGCTCGCCCTCTCCCAGGGCACCACTGGGGTGCTCCCAGCTCCAAGGTTTTGGAGGGTAGACAGGCTGGCATTTCTGGTTTACCCCGTGTTCCCCCCCCACTTCAGCCCGAGCCCCAGGCTGGGATGCAATCAGCAGTCTGCCAGTTGGGGTTGCAGAAATGCTGGCTTTAAACCCAGCCTGAGCTGAAGCAGATCCTCCTATCCCCCTCAGCTTGCACCAGCACCAGCCTTGGGCTGGCTGCTCTGCCGAGCCAGATGGCATCTTCACCCTGGGGCACCGTGTTGGCAGAGCCCGAGGAAAAGACCGTCTGCATTGAGGCTGACGTGGGTTCCTCCTGCCATCCATCTCGGCTTAGACTTTAGGTCTTCTCCTTCTTCTTCTTCTTCTTCTTCTCACATCTCTCCGTTGTACAATGCAAGCTTGGGTCTTACTGGCTAGCACCTAAATACATCCCCTGTGTATGAAAATCTAAGCCTACATGGGAAGTTTTATAGCCCAGGCTGTTTCCAGCTCACTGTCTAAATGATCCGCACCCTAGAAATGCAGGATGTTTGCTTTTGCAGAGAGTACCCCAGTACCTATGTGAGAGCGACATTTGGATAAGGCGAAGGCCATGGTGGCTGCTTCAGCAAGAGGTGGAGCAGGCTGGGTTACCGGCTTGTACTGAGGGCAGCACTTGGCCTGGAGCTCTCGCTCGGGGGGGGAAAAGTCCTCCGGAGTGATGACAGTGAGTGCAAGGCAGAGAAACATCGGGAAGGCTTAGCGTTCCGATGTCCCCCTTGCTTGACAGTGCTCTGCCGCTTTTTGGAAGATGCTGCTGCGATGGCCAGGCTGTTCCTAACCCTCCTTCCCTCCAAGTGCAACAGACACGGTGAAATATTTCCAAACCTGCCCCAGCATCCTTCCCCGCTGGGCTTTGCTCTGAAACGCAAGGGCGTCCGCAGTCCTACGTCATGGTTTTAATTTGCCAGCTTGAAAGAAGTCATGGAGAAAAGGCTGCATGAGACATCTCTGCTTTAGGGATGCGTAGTTCCAAAGTGGCCATCCAGTTCCCAGCTCCAGATGGTGAAATGAGATCAGTGGATATGCGTGTTCTTGTTACTGTTAGCAAATATTGCACAGGGCAGGAATGGATGCCTGGTACACTATTGCCATCATCATCATCATCATCCCTGAAGTCAGCGGCGATGATGCCGGTTTTCATCACTGCCCGAGAGGAGCCTAGAAAATCCTCCCGTAGTGATGACACTGAACCAAACCCTTGCCCCTCGGCATCTCCCACGCCTTGGGAGGAGGCTGCAGCCCAGCCCTCATCCTGCTACTGATTTCTATCTGCACTTTGCTGCAGAGGCAGCTACGCTTCCGTAATGAGAAGCCAATTAAAGCGCACCATTAAGCGCAGCCTTTTCCCTTCCTTGTCCAAACCTATCTGTCACGAGAAGGACGCGACGACGGTAGTGCAAGTTGGCAGAGGCTGCTAAAAGTGGGGAAGATAAGATGTATAAGTAAATTATTGAAGTGCCAGCCTGAAGTCTCAAGCAGGACCGCGGCAGCCAGGCTCAGCCGTATGCGGCTGCTCACCCACCCCGATCCCAGGGCTGCCAAGCCACCCCAGCTCCCCCCCAGCAGAAGCAGATTAAACCCCTTTTTATAGAAGCTGGTAAGGGCTGCGGTTTCCAGGCTGCTCCTTCAGACCCAGCAGGTCCTTGGGGGGTGCACGGAGGGGTGTCACCGGCAGAGCCACCAAAGGATGGGTCGCTTCTGTTTAACTTCACATGGTCTGTGCCTACCGGCAGAGACGGAGGGCTGCCAGAGCAGGGAGGGGAGGGAGGGGAGCCAAAGGGATGCCTTGGGGATGCCAGTGGGGATTTATGGGCACGCAGGAGCCTGCGCAGGATCACTCGGAGTGAGAGCCCCTTCGACCCTCCGCTACCCTCACTGACGCTCAAAAACCCCAGGGTGAGATTTTAATTAGAACCCAGAGAGGGAATGGCAAGAGGAGAGCTGAAGGAAACACTGCCAGAGGGAGGCGAGGGGAGCAGTGCAGGTGGGGAGGAGGGAGATGGAGCTGGAAGTATGGGGGGGAGCAGAGAGGCTGCAAAGGGAATTGTGATGGTTTGACCCTGGCTGGATGCCAGGGGCCCACCAAAGCCGCTCTATCACTCCCCTCTAATCGGACAGAGGAGAGAAAAGTAAATCAAAAGGCTCCTGGGTCAAGATAAGGACAGGGAGAGATCATTGTACCAGTTACCATCACGGGCAAAACAGACTCAACTTGAAAATAATTAATTTATTATCAATCAAAATCAGAGAAGGAGAGGAGAAAAACTGCTAGATCTTGAAAACCTTCCCCCCACCCCTCCCTTCTTTTCTGGGCTCAACTTCACCCCCAGTTCCTCTACCTACTCCCCCCAGCGGCACAGAGGGATGAGAATGGGGTTGGGGTCAGTTCATCACACGTTGTCTCTGCCACTTCTTCTTCCTAGGGAGAGGACTCTTCCCCTGCTCCAACGTGGGGTCCCTCTCACAGGAGACAGTCCTCCATGAACCACTCCAACCTGAGTCCTTCCCAGGGTTCCAACTGCTCCAGCGTGGGTCCATAACTTCCACGGGGTGCAGTCCCTCAGGAGCAGACTGCTCCAGCGCTGGCTGACGGCGGTAAAAGCCGTAAGACCCTGAAGGTATGGAAAATAACGCCGTGCCCCAGGGGAGTCCTGCACTTGGGGCTTCTGCTGCCTTCAGAGGATTAACCCCGCTTTGCTCAAGGATGGGAGATTCCTGCACCCAGCCCTCATTCGCGCATCCCGACAGCGGCACGGTGGAATCTGAACCCTCCGTGTGCCGGACCCTTCTGACCTGTGTGAAATACGGGATTGTTCCCTCTAATAAATATTCCTTCCTCAACGTGCATTTCTCCCTGTTATCTCTGGGTAAGAGGCTGATCGAGCAGATGCAGCGGCGTCGGTTCGCTGTGACAACATCCTTGCAACGCGATGTGTCACAAGTTCACCATCAGAGCAGGGCGCATAACTCATCTTTTTTCTTTTGTAGCTGAGAAAAAAAAAAAAAGCAGGCAATGGAAAAATTTGTGTCGTATTTTCAGTTGATAGCCCTTTCAGCCCTTAAAAATACATATGTAAAGGCCTCGCAAAGAGTTTTGGAGCGGCGCCAGGGGGGTTTTAGCAATGCTTACGGCGACTGGCGAGCGACAGGACCCCCTGGTCTGTGGATTAGGAGGTCGAGGCACCACGAGGTGAAGAGAATTGTGTCCAAGCTCAGAAAGGACGAAGAGCTGGAAATAGCAGCCAGGAAGCAATGCCAGAGCCTTCCTTGCAATCACCAGACCGCGCTCGGGGTAATAACAGAGGGGACACAAATCCACACACATTAAGCCCATTCCTTCCTTCTCTTGGGACGCGGATGAATCATGTTCCACTGCTGCGGTTGATAAAAGTCTTCAGAAGTCGGAGAGGGACCCAAATTCACGTTTCGTTCTTTTTTGGAAGAACTTGTAAAAGCTGCTTTGTAAAACTTCTTGGCAAATGCTTCTGAGTTTCCAGACCCTCTCATCGCTTCTGCAGTGCCAAACATCTTCCCTGTTCTCTGGAGATCATGCTCTGAGTTGCCTCCAGCCATGTCAGCAGTGTGGCCTGGGTGCTTTCCGTCTCAGCTCGTGAAAATATTTGCACCAACGTGAGCCTCGGTAGTGTGGAGGACGAAGGATGGAAGCAGCATCGTCCCTTAGATGGGGAGGTCCCTGGAAGCGTTGCGTCGCACAAGGTGAGCGCAGGAGAAACGCCGAGGGCTGAACTGTCGCTCAGATGATGGGGGACAGGGATGTGCGGGCAGAATGAGTCTAATCCAGCCGAACACCAACAGGAGAGGAATGTTCCATCTAATATTCCTCGCCCCAGGCCAAAGGGAGGCCGGAGAAGAGCGACTGAGCTCGCTCTCCCAGGATGTAACGGCACAGACGCGGGGTAAATACACACCTCGACGTATTTGCTACGTGCCTGGAGCCCCGCAGTGGGCAGCCGGGGCAAATGACGTTTTCTCCAGAGCTTCCCAAGACCTCAGCACCAGCATTGTCCCTGCTGCCCCCCTCTCACCATCCCCATCCTGGGCTCCCACCCCAATCCTCTCAGCACGATGGTGCTCAGCCTCCAGGATAACCCTGCTGACCCCCAAATCAGGTCCCCACCCTCGCAGCTCCCGCACCGGGCAGGGATGCCACCTTGCCAAGGGCACTGGGCAGAGCATTTTTGGTGAGGAGCCTCCAACTAATCCCCCTGGGGCAGCCTTGCTTTTGTAGCCTTCCAAACGCATTATCAAATTCGGGTTATTTTTAGGCTCGTTTCCTAAGGAAACAAGATTAACGTGATGGCAAGGCAGGCACGCCTGCGTGCGGGCTGCGTGCGAGGCAGCGTGCCTCTGCCTCTGCCCTCCCCCAGAGATTTTGAATTCTTTGGGCAATTTCAGCTGGGTGTGCTGGAGTGCTATAGGGTCTCAGAGAGATCACTTTCTTACGGAGATGGGGAAAATAATGACGGGACAGAGGAGAAACTTAAGGTAAGTACTTCCAACAAGTAAAGGCTCACCAGACCCACCCCCTCCAGCGTTCCCTTCCCACATGTTCAGAGCCTTTGCCCTTGTTGCACCAGTGCTGGGAGGGAAGCACAAGCCACGGGGGCTTCTTCAGGTAAAACCCACAGCCCCCAGTCCTTGTGGCTTGGGGGACATTGAGTGGGCAACCCCTCCCACTAGGCTCACCAGGGTGTTTTCTGGAGTTACAGCCCCCGGCGGAGGTTTCAGTGCAGAGCACGGCTGCCTGCACACAGCCTGGCTGGTATTTGCATCTGGCTGCTCGCCTTTGCTCATGTCCAGAAGCCTTTTTAACAGGGCTCCTTATTCCATGTCTGCCCGTGCTGGCATCAGATAAGGTTTTGTAAAACTGCCACCAGGATTTTGGCCAGAGAGAAGCACAGAAATTGGTACAGAGAGTTTGTTTCTGTGTCCTTGGCTTCTCTGCAAGTCCTTAGTGGGCCAGGATGACCTGAAGTGCTGAACCCTTGGCTATGACTATGGCTAGGGTCACAGCATCTTCTGGAGATAGAGAGCGGTAGCGCAAGAGAGCTGAAAAGTCACTGGGAATTTTTCAATGAACATGCAGTCATGTTGGATCAGGCTTCCAGAAGAGTGAGACAGAAACACACTGGATTTCATCCTCGCCCAACCCTACCAATCAAACAGGCTCATGGTGACCAAATTTGCCCACAGGCCATTTTCAAAGAAGGTGCTTCAACTGACAAGACAATGTCCATCATCCATCCACCCATCTATCCGTGCATCCCATCTATCCATCCATCTATCCCATTCATCCATCCATCCATCCATCCCATCCATCCCATCCATCCCATCCATCCCATCCATCTACCCCATCCATCCATCCATCCATCCATCTATCCCAGCCAGAACTTTGGTCAGGTCCAATACCCAGCTGTAATCGTTTTACACATCAGCCTGTGGAGAAGGAATTTGGCTCCCCACATTTCCAACATCTTTTTCTCTTAAGTTACAACCTTTGCAGGTGAAAAAAAATGTTGAGGCTAAAAATAAGTTATCATGTTACAAACATTCCCTATTTCCCCCTTTTTTCCCCTATTTTTTAGTTTGGGGCATTTTGTGTTGTTCATTTCTATAACCCCAAGACACTTTATCCCACTTTTAACTTTCCCCCATCTCTAAGTGTATTCCACAAAATATGCAGAGGGGAAAGCTCCTGGTTTGAGGTGTGAGAAGCTACCCTTCGCAGCCCCAATCCACAGCACCCACAATCCCAAGCCCTGAATCCTCAGGGCGCCGCTGAATTCAAGGTGCCTCCACTCACGGGGGTGGGTTCGGGGGCTGCCCTCACCTGCAGACAGAGCTGCTGGCCCACAGCCCCCCGACTCATAAAAAAGCAAAGAAGCGAACGGGCCTGATGGGAGATGGGCAAAAGCTGAAGTATGAGCTTATTTTAACGGCCAGGCTGTCCCCTACAGGGATTGGGGGGGTACAGGGATGAGGGAGTGCGGGGGGGGCAGGAATGGGGGGCTGCAGGGATGCAGGGATGGGGGTGTGGGGTTTGGAGGGGTGCAGGGGTTTGCGGGGTGCAGGGAGGGGAAGAGTGCAGGGATGGGGGATGCAGGGGTACAGGGATGGGGGGGTGCGGGGTTGGGGGGGTGCAGGGAGGGGAGGGGTGCAGCGGCTTGGGGGATGCAGGGTTGAGGGGGTGCAGGGGTTTGGGGGGTGCAGGGAGGGGAGGGGTACAGGAACGGGGGGGGTGCAGGGTTGGGGGGTGCAGGGACGGGCGCGCAGAGCGGAGCGGCGGCGGGGAGCGGAGCGGCGACGGCGGCGGGGACGGCGGCGGGGACGGAGCGGGCGCGTCGGGGACCGGACCGGTGGGGACCGGCACAGCCGGGGCGCCCTGCGGAGGTAACGGGGGCGGGGGGGGTCCCGGCCCCGCCCGGGCCCCCCGGCCCCCCCGGGGAAGCCCCCCCGCCGCCGGGGGTCGGGCTCTGGTCCCCAGGCACGGGCTGGCGCTTGCCCCCTGTGTGCGGGCGAGTCACCGGGGGTGGGGGCTCGCAGCCCCCGCGGGAGCGGCTTTGGGAAGCGGGGAGCCGGTCGCCTGCCCGGTCTTGGCAGTCTCTGCCTCGGCGGAGCCTTGGGTCGCACCCTGTTCCAAACCGATTCTCCCTGAGCGTCCCCGCCAGCTGGGAGGAGGAGGAGGGTGGCCACGAAATGCAGGCTCAGCTCTCCCCGCCACCCAAAAGCGCCCACAGGGTTTTAGCGTTGCCCTTCAGTCTCTCTGAAATTCGCCTTAGGATCCTTTGGCGTTGCTGATCCTTTCGCGTTGTTTCTTGGCTGCGGGACCGGTCCCTGGAGGGGTGCAGGCAGCCGCTGCCAACTTTGAAGCAGTCCCAGGGCTGCTGCCCAGGGAAGCGGGCAGAGCTGCAGGCCAGCCCTGCCAGGCAGTTTGGGAGGGTGCAGGGAAACCCCTTCTCTCACCATAGTCTCCCAAATCCCCGCATGGAGCATGGCTTGGCCAGGCTGGCCCCGGAGTCTGTCTGCTGAGCCAGGTTTATGTAAGTGCTGATTTGCGGTGTTGAGAGATGCCTAAGAACCGGCTCGCTGTTGGAAAATGTATACAAACTTGGCATCTGGCCCAAGGCTGTACCAGTAGCCCAGTATTTGTCTTGGTCCCAGACCCTTGGAGAGATTCTGCCATCTCTCACCTGCGCTCAGCTTGGCCTTGAGTCCCTGTCGAGTATTTTCCAGCAGCGAGGATGGAGCAGGAATGCCAAAGGCACTGTCACTGTCCTTTACAGTGGTACCTAGCGTTGCTTTCCTGGCAGACCCATGGGTGCCCCTTGCGTGGGACCATAAGCTCCCCCCCCCCCGGTGCAGCGGCTCAGCAGGAGATGCTGTGCCATAATGCGTCCCACCTTGGCACGCTCGGTGGCTCCTCCTGACAGGCAGGATGCTGGCCTGGGCGGGTTGTCCGTCAGACCCAGGGTGTGACAGTCCTGGCTTTCCTGTTGTTAACATGAGTGCAGCATCGCTGCGCCTTCCCTTGGCAAAGGTGCTGAGCCCCAGCCACGGGAGCCGACTGCTGGGAGGGCTGCAGCACGGGCCATGCTCTTCCTGTCCTGTGGCACGGAAGGGAAGGCGGTGTTAGCTAATGCTGCTTATTCCAAAAGCCAGGGATTAGGGAAGAGCGCTGATTTCTAGACTCCTGGAGAGATGGGGACCTGATCCTGCCCTGCTTGCTGGCGCAAAGCAAGTGCGATCTGGCTTGGGCTCGGTGGGACGATGAGCTGCGCTTGCTGGCAGGCTTAACGTTGGCACATTGCTGGTTTTCCTTGCAGGTGGGAAGGCAGCGGTAGCTCACTATGGCCCTGGCGGACAATGCGGGCTGTGCCAAACCCAGCGAGGACTTCCCTTTCCCCGAGATCATTGAACTCAATGTGGGTGGACAAGTCTACATCACCCGCCACCCCACCCTGGTCAGCGTGCCTGGCTCGCTCCTCTGGGAGATGTTCACCCAGAAGAATGTCCGCTCCCTGGCCCGTGACAGCAAGGGACGGTTCTTCGTGGATCGGGATGGCTTCCTCTTCCGCTACATCTTGGATTACATGAGGGACCAGCAGCTGGTGCTGCCTGACCACTTCCCGGAGAGGAGCCGCCTGCAGCGAGAGGCCGAGTACTTCATGCTGCCGGAGCTTGTGAAGATGCTGGCCCCCAAGCTCAGCAAGCAGAACTCGCTGGGAGATGACCCATGCCAAAGCGACCCGGAGGAGCTGTCCCCCAATGCGGATGCCACCCGCAACCTGACCTCTGCCGGTGCCATGCTCCCCAGTGCTGTGGCTGGTGGCCCTGGGGGTGCTGTCACCATGGCGGGGGTGCTGCCAGCACTGATGTCCGCAGGGCAGGTTTCATCACCATCGGCTACCGAGGCTCCTACACCCTGGGCAGGGACAGCCAGACGGATGCCAAGTTCCGCCGGGTGGCACGGATCATGGTCTGTGGCAAGACCTCGCTGGCCAAGGAGGTCTTTGGGGATACCTTGAATGAGAGCAGGGACCCGGACAGGCCCCCGGAGAGGTACACCTCCAGGTACTACCTCAAATTCACCTTCCTGGAGCAAGCCTTTGATAAACTGGCCGATGCTGGCTTCCACATGGTGGCTTGCAACTCCACAGGCACCTGTGCCTTCGCCCACGACCAGACAGATGACAGGATCTGGACCTCTTACACCGAATATGTTTTCTATCGTGAGTGACACCAAAAACCCAAAAATCCCCACAAACCAAACACCAACTCTCCCTTTCCTCCCCTGTGCTGGCTGTTGCCTAGAAGGTAGACATCCCCGAATCCCAGCGTCCCCCCTTTGCCTCCTTTTGAGTTTGTTCTTGGGGTTTTTTCTTGCCCTCCTTCCTCCACGTTGAACCTGTTCAGCTCTTCCTCGCAGCAGCTGCTGACCACCAAACCTTCTTCCCCCTCTCCGACTTCTGCGGTAGTCACCTGTAGCTCCCAACCTTCCCTGGATGGGTGGACTTGGACACTGTTGTGTACATGGTTTTTTTTTTTGGGGGGGGGGGGGGATTCACCGGACTGTGCTCTGGGCTGGGATTCCTGCAGCTGGATGAGCTTGTCTGTGTTGGACACTGAACTGGGCTCTCGTGCCCCGTATGCCATGCAGCTCCCCAGGAATGTGCTGCACATGCTGTGTTTGGTCTGCCACAGGGTGCGAGTGAGAACGCCTTGGTTTAAGGACCTGGAGAGGGGGGTGGAAAGATGCAGCCTGGCAGCACGGATATATTGCCGTTAGCCCATGTAAGCCGCTTAGCGTTTAGGCCGTCTGCGCTGGGGAAGGTTAGATAAAGGCGCACCCTGTGTTTGCAGTTCTGATTCGAAGCATCACTGCTGCTCTGGGATGCCTTGGGGTATTTTTTGGGGGGGGATGGTGGGAGGGGGTGGATAGACAGATGCTCTGTTTGTGCGTACATGGAGGGAGGTGGGGGGGAGCGGGGAACGCTTTACATGCTGTAGGGTATAAAATGCTTATACATCTCTCCAACTCCTTGGAGGTCTGTCGGGTAAAGGTACCCTCACCTTTCCTTTGGAGTAAGGTAGTGCCGTGGGCTTCAGAGGGATGGGTTGGGTTGCTCAGGTGAGCAGCAGTTGGGCTCAGCCGGAGCTTCCCATGTTAAAGGGAATCTCTGCCTGAGACGAAGATCTTTGCTGTTTGGGTGATCTCTTGCACAGGTCTCTGCAATCACAGCTCTCCAAGGCCTGCTTGTGGGCCTGGGGCTGGCTGCCGCTGCTTTACTGTGCCGGGGCGATGTGTAATAAAGGAATAAAAATGGCTGGTCTTCGTCTGCCGAGGTGCAAAGGAGGTGGTGCTGCTTGGGTGCTAGGGGCACCCAGAGGCATTGCTCGAGTGGGACAACAGCGCTGGCACATGGGCAAGGAGCAGAGTGCTTTAGAATGTGGGTTCAAATAAAGGGGAGAAGAAAGGAAGGTGACCTTGCTGGAGCCCTCTTGCCCTCCTCTGACCCCCCCCTCTCCTCCCCCTTGAGCCCTTGCTCCCCTCCCAGCTGGGCTGAATTGCAGCCCAGCGCATCCCTGCAGGGATGCAGTTGCAAGCAGCCGGGTCCAGAATTGCTTCCCCTGCCTGCAGACCGGCCCTGGAC
This sequence comes from Gorsachius magnificus, assembly GCA_034008185.1. NCBI lineage: Eukaryota > Metazoa > Chordata > Aves > Pelecaniformes > Ardeidae > Gorsachius > Gorsachius magnificus. Next base: position 1,290,281 of record CM067092.1, read on the forward strand.
GAGCATTCACCCCCCCGGGGGCCTTGGCGGGCTGTGGGCAGTCGTGGGTGGCCCTGACATCCCCAGCCTGCGCCCGCCAGCACTCAGCTCCTTTACCCCCCCCCAACATCCATCCCTGGTTCTCCACCGCTGGCTGCTTCCCGGGAATCTCTAAGGGCTCGCCTTGCTGGCTGGGTGCCAGCCAAAGGGCCACTTCTGTTTGGGGTCCGTTGCGGGGAAGCTTTGCAGCTGGCTTCCCCAGCAGTGTGTGTGTGGGGGGGGGGCCTGCAGCCTTCTGGCACGCAGGGCGAGCAAAAGCTTTACAAGCGAGGCAGTCCCTCCATCCTGAAGAAGGGGAAGGCAGAAATGGTATTTTTATACGGGCCCGTTCCTCATTGCAACAGCATTTTGAAGAGGAAATGACAAACAGCTTTAAAAAAAGAAAAGAAAAAGGAACTTGAGCTCTGTGTGGGGAGGGAGGCTGAAGGACAGAATTAAATTAAACAAAGGGGGAAGGGACGTGCACTCCATGCTGACTTTTATTTTTTTTTTTAACTAAAGATTTTTCTGATTGTTATTAATGAAGACTGATCGGAAAAAGAAATTGCTGCCTTGTGAGCAATGCTGGTGTTTTGAAGTTTGCTTTTTCCCCTCTGGAACTGGACTGAAAAATTGATCTCCCGGGAGGAAGCCTTTTTCCCAAGGGAGAGATCGTAACGGCAATGTCAGCGTTGGGGCGGTGTTGATCTCCCAGGTTATCTGGGCTGTTAACCCTCATACCCCGAGTGAAATACAAGTGGAGCAGAAGACTTCTGAATCATTTTAGAGTCTGACAGTTTTCATGAAAACTGATACTTGGTGAAAAAAAAATACATTTGGTGACATCTATCTCAAAGAAAATGCAACAAATTTGGGGTTGTTTCTCTTCGTTGTGTATGTCTAGTGACAGCAAGAGCATCCTTTTGCTGCTGCCCATGGCGGGGAGGAGAACCTGGTTCATTTGATCCTTGGGAGCGACCATTTGCAGAGAAATGGCGGTGTGGAAAAGCATCTGTTTGAGGTTTTCTTCCTCCGAACAGTCATGGCGAGTTGCTCGAGCTGGGCAAACAAAAAAAAAGCAGGGGGTGGCTGAAGTGAGTTGGGAAGCTCCCTTCAGTCTCCAGGGCTCCAAGGAGATGGTGCAGTCGGTGCTTCCCTGGTGTCACCTCTTTCACTGGCTTTTCCTGGGAGCATGCCTGCATTTCTCTGTGTTTCCAGGTCTCGAGCTGCCTGCTGGACCAGGGGAGTCTGCCTCTGGCTTGGGCTTGTTCAGAGCACCTAGACCTCCTTAGCTGTCCTTCAGCTGGTGACCCCCCCTCAGGAGCTCCCACCCTCTGGGATGTCCCTAGGGACTCGAAGGGAAAAATCAAGCCTTGTTGGGTTTCCTTCCCTCCAGCTAGCTGTTGGACCCAGAGGTGGTTTTCTCTTCCCAAGGAAGTGGCTTGACCCTGCTCTTCAGGCACCAATTTCTGCCACAGATCTGCCAATGGGATTAAGGCAGTGCCCCCAGCTAGCACCAAGCACCACACCAGACCCCATTAGGGGCTCTGCCAGCGGCGGCCACCTCCTATCTAGGAGCAGTAAGTGAAGCCCTTCCATGTGCACAGCAGGCCCAGGGCTTTGGAGAGGAGCCGTTGCCCCCAGCTCGGCCGTGGGTGGCTTTGCTCTGGCGTAGGAGGGCTGGCACCTCCGAGGAAGGGCACGCGGGCTGTACGTGGGCTGGCAGACCACAGCGCCCGCCCGCTGTAAGCCCAAACGGTTGCATCTGCGTTGGGGGATTAGTCGCATTGTCTGCAAAAGCCCAGGGACAGGAGGGAGCCCTGCGGTTATTTTAATCTGACCTGCACTGAGCAGTCATCAGCTTTTCTGGTGGGAATCCTGCTGTGAATGAGACTGTGCCTAAGCCAGAGCTGGTCTCTCCCTGGATGCCGGATCACCTACCACCTTCACCTTGAAGATGGTTTTGGGGATCGCAGAAGCAGCCTGCAACCTGCCAAGGGGGTCTTTGTGTGGCAGTGGGTCCCTTGCAGAAGAGCATGGACCATGGTGTGGGGGGAGCATCCTTTGGGAAGGCATCAGAGCTCACCAGAAGCCAAGGAATGTTTTCATAAAGGGCTTTAAGCCTTCAAAGCTTGTTTTCCCTCTGAGGGATAATGTAACTCACCCTTTCATTTAGACATCCCCAGAAAATCATCCATCCCAAAGTAATATCCCACGCTGGAATGAGGCAGAACATGAGCTTGGGCTGCGTCTGCGTTCCCAGGCAAGCCCCCTGCCCACAAATTGCTGGTTGCTCGCTCATTCTGCACAAAAGCTGCAGGAAACGAGCTTTCTCCCTAAGCAAAAGCCAGATCCTGTCTGTCTCCATCAGACACTTCTCCCATCCTAAGAGGACATCTGAAAACATTTTCCCTTCCAGGTCTGTCTTCCCTCTGTAAGGGGACTCCCTTTGGTGGCAGTAAAGTCCTGCCCAGCCCAGCAGCTCAGCTCTCCCCATCCTGCCAGCAGCCAGGAGGCAATGGGGATGGAGCAGGGCGACTGGGAAGAGGACGAGCAGGGTCCTGTGGGGTCCACAAGATTAGAGAGGTAAGAGGGGAGACACCAAGAACCCTGTCCCCATCCTAGCAATCCTGTCCTGCTGTGGGAGACCTGAGAAGCCCAGGCTGGAAAGATCAAGGCTGACGAGATTGCAGTGTTGAAATAGTGAAGGACTTGCTGATCAAGAAGCACAGAAAAGGTAGAAGCAGATGTAGCTGGAAGCTGTAATCAACCTCTTCTATTTTTCCCCTATGAGGAAAGGCTGAGGGAGCTGGGCTTGTTCAGCCTGGAGAAGAGAAGGCTGAGAGGGGACCTCATCAACACCTACAAATATCTCAAGGGTGGGGGTCACGAGGAGGGAGCCAGACTCTTTGCAGTGGTGCCCAGCGCCAGGACAAGGGACAATGGGCACAAAGTGAAGCAGAAGAGGTTCCAGTTGAATATGAGGGAAAACTTCTTTACTCTGAGGGTGACGGAGCACTGGAACAGGCTGCCCAGGGGGGTTGTGGAGTCTCCTTCTCTGGAGATACTCAAAGCCCGCCTGTACGAAGTCCTGTGTAACATGCTCTAGGAGAACCTGCTTGAGCAGGGGGGTTGGACTGGGTGATCTCCCGGGGTCCCTTCCAACCCTTGTGATTCTGTGAAAAATAACCCCCCCAAAACCACCTTTAACAGCATGGGTATTCGCCATGGAGAAAAACTGCTGGAGAGATGGGGGTTCTCCAAGTCTTAGTGCAGAAACTGCAGCCTGGATGCTTTCGGTAGGAAGGGGATGAACCAAACGAAGCTTTTAGGCTCAGTTTAGCAGGCGACACCAGTTGGCCGCAATGTGCAGGAGGTGCGACACCAGGCAGAGCCGTGCTCAGCGCTGGGAGCCACCGGGCGAGCTGGGGGCCTCCTGCCTGGGGCTGCAGAAGGTGCAGGCGTGGAAGCGCAGCGGAGAGGGTGGTGTTTGCGTTTGCTGGAGGTCGCGAGAGCCAGGAGATGCTTCGGGCTGGGTAAGCTGTTCCGGCTGTTGTCAGGGAGCTGCAGGAGCACTTTGCCAAATGCAGCTCGGTCAACCTGTGACAGCTTGCTCTGAGCTAAAGCAGGTGAGACCTTGTGCCTGCGTGATGTGCAGATGGTTTTCTTAAAAGGCTACAGCAGTTCAAAAAGTTTTGCTCAGTTCTGGGTGGCGGGTGGCTGGGAATTATCACCCCCCCCCTCCTCTGGAAGAGCTGTATGGTATCTGACTGAAACATGTTCTTGCAAATAGGTTAAACCAGATTTCATCTAAATCATATTTGAGTCCACAGCCCAGCCCCTGCACCCCAGATGCCTGCTCCCTCACCCTCCTTGCCCTTCGGCAGAGTGGATGCGCCGCGGTGCAGTGTCCACTGTGCCAACAGCACCCTTAAAGTGACCCTAAAGGGCCCCCAACCCCCCCACCCAGGGCAGCAGGACAAATCCCCCATCAGAAATAAATGTCCTTCCAGTTCACAGACTAGAGCGCAGAAAACATAACTCAGCGCCGCGGTTTCCTGACCTCAGCCCGAAATTGGATGATGGGGTTCAGCAGGAGGCAGGGGAGCACGCGGCAATTAGAGCGGATAAACACAGCTCTTTACGGCATGCTGTCGAGTGCCCTCCTCCCTTGCAATCCTAATCAGGGACAGAGAAAGCCTCTCCTGCCAGCAGCGTGAAGAAGAGCGTTTGTATGGAAAGCACAGATCACCTGGCTGGTGTCGCCGCAGGAGCCATACAAGCGCAGCCTTGCTGGATTGATTTAGGAGCTCTGTCGAAGGCGGATTGGGGCCACCAGGCAGGGACGATTAGATGTTCCTGATCACTGGAGGGAGCGAGATGGAGCCTGGCCTTGTCATGGTCCTCTCCCACCATCGTTTAGGGGACCTTTAGGGAGGCAGGGGAGTGGAGCTCATTGCATCCTCTTTCTCTGGACCTGAGCTCCTTGGCTTGTTCTCCCCCATTGATGCCACAGCTGAGTCCATGCCTGACAGAATCATGGAATCACAGAATCGTTTGGGTTGGAAAAGCCCTTTAGGATCCCCAAGCCCAACCGTTCCCCTACCCCTGCCATCCCACCCCCAAACCCTGGCCCTCAGCACCGCCTCTGCCCAGCTGTTAAATCCCCCCAGGGGTGGGGACTCAACCCCTTCCCTGGGCAGCCCCTTCCAGGGTCTGACAGCCCTTTGGGGAAGGAATTGTTCCCCATGGCCAACCTCACCCTGCCCTGGCACAACTTGAGGTCGTTTCCCCTCGTCCCATCACCCGTTCTGTGGGAGCAGAGCCTGACCCCCACCTCACTACAACCATACGGAGGTACTGTACCAAAGCCACCGCTGCCCAGGCCACAGCAGCTCTGCTCAATCCCCTGCCCAGAGCCTTTTGGGGAGCTTGGTGATGGACACCTCGGTGCCCACCTCAGGGACCATGGCTGGGAACAGCCCCCCTGCCCCCCCCCCAGGCACACAGAAAGGTGCTGTAGGTTTTGGGGCCATTTCATGAGCAGAGGCCAAGTTCCAGATGCGACTTGGATGCACATCCTCAGCCTTCGGGGAGCCCGGTTTGCAGGATGCTCAGCCCTTCCTCCAAGTGCAGGTTCCTCCAACATTGAGGAAGCTGCCCCCAATGCCTGGATGGGTTTAGCTCAGTTTTTTAAGGAGAAAAGCTTGTGTCGCCTCACACAGCGCATTCCTTCCCTTTTCTTAAAGGACCTGAATCTGGCGACTAGTTTCACTCCAACCTGGCAGCGTTTCAACTATTAGGAGGCTCCCAGTCTCATGAAAATAGGTTTTGGGGTATAGCAGACCTCTCCAAGTCCCCCTCCCCCTGCCCAGAGCATGAGCTCAACCTTTAAGAAGCAAAACCACAGAAAAAAACAGACTTTGTGGGCTCCATGCCTTCTGTGAGCTCCAGAGGTGAGCACCCTGCTGCGCCTGCGCCGGAGCTGGCGAGCCCTGGAGCGCACCGGGTTCGTGGTTAATTTACCGGTCCCTGCGGCGGCGGATCGAGGTACTGAGCAGAGCTGGAGGATCAAGGATGCTCAGACGCTTAAGGCTTATGCGCTGAGCCTGTAGAGCGTGCATTGCACCTCTGCCTTGGGTGGCAGCTTGCCTGTACCGGCTCTTCCTTCACCCCAGCGTAGTTTGGCCAAATAGCCCCCGAGATAAGAGAGGTTAAGGGCAACCCCTAGAGCCTGGCGAGGCATCTGAGCCGGGGATGCTCCTCGAGGCGGGCAGCAGGCTGGCGGACGTGAGCGCGCCGCGTTGTTCGTGGAGGAAAACCAGGCAGGGACCTGCAAAAGAGCTGCTTCATCCGCAAAACCCCGCAGCGAGCCGCTGCCTTTCGCTTGGATCTGGAGGGAGGCAAGGAGCGGTGCCTTTGGCAGAAGGAACAGTCCCTAACAGAGAGGCGGCAGGAGAATTACTGGGACAACCGAGTGGGTTTCTAAAAACGAGAGCTTTTTCTTTATTTAAGGAAAGGGAACGTAAAATGTAGAGTAAAGCTCAATGGGAGGGTATGGGAGCCTTGCAAGCAACCTTGGGGATTTGTGCACGTCCCGTTGCTGCAGAGCCATCCCAAAGAGCACGCCGGCACAGAGCCACCACGCAGCCCAGCCACGAGGGCCACCAGAGCCTGGGAGCGGGGATCGCCCTCCAGACGGGGCTTTCGGAGGGGCCCTCGGGCTCTGCGCTCCACCGGGGAGGCTGTAAAACCTCAGGGGTCCCAGCAGAGCGGGACGGGAGGGAGGGACAGGCAGGAGCAGCCCTGGGAGCTCCCAGCGGAGGACGAGGGAACATTGCCATATAAAGAAGCAATAAAAGCAACCGGTTTGAGGCTTTGCTATTCCCCCTCCTCACCCCCCAGCGCCGGCTCCTAGCTACAGCCCATGGCCCAGAGCAGGACTGCGGGGGGCTCAGCATGGCTGGGGCATGGCTGATGTCCTTCCCCTGGAGGGGCTGGTGGTCCTCCCTGCCACACCGCTCTCTCATCCCCAGCATTTCAAAATTGCTCAATCCCCCATCAAAACCATGGCTGAGCACGTGACTAGGAGCAGTTTTGGGTGCTGCAGGGCTGGTTATACCCTTCAGGGGCAGAAGGAATGTCCCTGTCCCCAGGGGGGGCTGCCTGCCGGCGCTAGCAGGGGCTACCACCATCCTCCCCTGACTGCATCCTGTGAGCGGGCACTGAGGGCAGGGGAGCCACCGCCTCTCCAAAAAGTCCCTCGCAGCAAGCTTCCCCCCCCACCCACCCAGCCTGCACCCTCATTTTGCCTGCTCCCAGGGCCCTGGAGAGGGGTGGCTGCCCCCCCAAACCTCCCCCTGAGGGACAGGGACAAGGCAGAGGTGGCACTGCCGAGATTCTCTTTCCCTGCCGGTGTCCCAAAAGACAGAGGCTCCCTAAATGGGGGGGGGGGGGGGGGGGCAGTGCCTGGGGGTGCAGCTCAGCCTCCTTGGGGGGGTGTTGGGGGGGGATGCTGCTTTCTAGCATCTGCAAAGACAGCGCTGCTGCTGTCCCCCCGCTGGGGACTCCTCCACGCTGGTCCACAGGCGTAATCCCATCCCGCCAGCCCCGAAATGCATGCACGCGTGCGCTGGTCTGCTGGAGCTGGGGCCCGTGCTCGTGGGCCCCCGCTAGCCGCTGCGTAGCCACCTCAGCCCCTCTGGCTCTGCTGGAAGCCGCCGTTCCTTCAGGCCTCCAGCTTTCGAGTTTGTTTGGGTTTTCGTTTGGGGCCCTTTTCCATGATGAGGGAGGGCTTGGAACCAAAAATCAAACAAAAGCACAAATGTTTAAGGCTCAAAGACAAAAAAAAGTAAATAAAGGAAACCGTAAAAGAAAAAAACCAAAACCCCTCAAGTTTTCCTTAACCTGGACTTGTGCTTCGGGGCCGGCCCAGATGACAGCGTTTATCAGTACCAGACGGGCAGATCCTTGTAGCCAGAGAAGCTGATGGCTTTCATGGCCCAAAGAGACGAGGTCTAGCGAGAGCAAGGCAGGATTTCTGCCAGCTCTTCCCTGATCCACGGGGCGTACAGCAGAGGAAAAAGCAACAGGAGCGAGGGAGAAGAGCAAGGATCCTCTCTGTGTGTCCCTCGGTGGGTCTGTGCTTCGCTGGATGCTCCAGGCGCTGCTTCTGCTGTGGCTCAGGGACCCCACCGAGGTGGCAACGGTTCCCACGGAGCAGCAGCACGGGCAGTGCTGGGGTCTCAACCCAACGTGGAACGGGGATGGGCATGGGCCCCGGGTTCAGCCCTACCCTGCACCGCTGCAGCCTCACCCAGCTCACCCTGCCTCAGTTTCCCCAACCTGCAGCCTAAGGCAAACCAGGCCTTTTGGGTCCTCATGGGGAGGCTCTGCAGAGCCAAGCTCTCCTGGGGGCGATGGAATGGGTACCCCAGCACTTCCCTCCTCTCTGGGCTGCCATGAAACGCCTGGTCCAGTGCAAGGCAGGGCACAGCCTGTCCCCATCTGCTCACACCCAGGAACCCGCAGCTTGCAAGCACAGAGAGGGCACTGCACCCTTGTAAGCCAACCTGCTTTAAAAAATCCCCCAGTCCCCACAGTATAAATGAGAAACCCCCCAAGTTACGCTGGTTTTCCCCAGCTGGGGATCCCTTCCTCAGAGCAGAGGCTTCCAAAAAAAAAGATGAAGAATAATGCTCTAATCCTTCCCCTCTACAGCAGAGCAACGGATTACAGCTCATTTAATGAGGTCCCACTCACCATGCAATTACGCCCTGCATATATCTATTATTCCCATTACGCCCGACTCTTCTGGCTTAGTTGCTGGCTGGGGTTAAACCATGACATCAACGCAAATGATTAAATGCCATTAAGGACCCAGGGGGACAGCCTTTTCCAGCTGCAAGGGGATGGTGCAGGGATGCTGAGGGATGGTGCAGGGATGGTGCAGGGATGCTGAGGGATGGTGCAGGATGGTGCAGGGATGGTGCAGGGATGGTGCAAGGATACTGAGGGACAGGCAGGGATGGTGCAGGGATGGTGCAGGGATGCTGAGGGATGGTGCAGGGATGGTGCAGGGATGCTGAAGGATGGTGCAGGGATGTTGAGGACAGTGCAGGGATGGTGCAGGATGCTGAGGGATGGTGCAGGGATGTTGAGGGAGGTGCAGGGTGGTGCAGGGTGTGGGGAGGAGGGATGTTGAGGGACGGTGCAGGGTGGTGCAAGGAGACGGTGCAGGGCTGGTGCAAGGATGCTGAGGACTGGCACGTGCATGCCACTGTGTCCACTCAGGTTTGGGCTGTTCGAGGGAAGAGGAATGGGGGTAACTGGGTGGCAGGGGGCAGGGTTTTCCCTTGCATTGCTGGTAAAAGCAACAGTTGAGTAGGTAGAGTCTGTAGTTAACTAAGAAAAAAGTAAGAGGCAAGTAAACAGGAAATTCTTTCGCAACCCTCCAGTCACCAACGCTTCCCCCGCTCGGCTCAGCTCCGCAGCCCTCAGCCACGGACGCTGCCTGTCCCAAAGTCTCTCCGGGGATGGGGAGTCTCCGCTGGCTGCCTCGGGTCACACGGGATCTGGTTTGTTCACATTCTGTTCACGCAGATGTTGTGGCGGCCAGTCTGGCACCCTAAAAAGCAGGGCCAGGGCCGTGCCTGGGCTGGCCACGTGCTGCGGGGGGGAGCCAGCTTGCTCCCCGATATTTCTCAGCAGGATTTGCGTGGGAAGGGGAGCTGCCCAGGGCTTCCCATGCCACCCAAGAGCTCCTGCTTTACCAGTGATTTCAGAGCAGGCAGAGAGGCAGAGCCGCCTCTGACGTTTGTAACTTTTTTTTTTTTTCCTGTAGAACTTGCATTTTTTAAACTCACGTAGGATGCAGCTGGGTTTCCAGCCTCTCATCTGTGTAAGGGGAAATGGCTCGCCTGACTTCAGTCACGTTAATGGAGCAGCTCCAAACCTGAAGACACCGAGGGTACAGCCAATGTTCCCCCATGGGCGCTCCCCAGATATTACTGTTCTTTGCACGCCTGGAGAGGATTTAACGCAGAACCCCAGGGGAATAAACAAATCAAGAAGACGCCCCATGCTGCAGCCTTTTAACTGCCATGGTGCTGCAGGGGAACTGAAGTCCCCAGGTCCTCGTTTGGAAGGATTCCCAGTCTTCTAGAAGTCACACTGGCAAAACAAGCCAGGAGAGTACTTCTGAGCACGCTGGAAAGCTGAACACGTACCAAGCACGTCGGGGTGATGATAAGGGCTCCTTGCCTTATGCCAAATACCTCCATGCTCATGTGTCTGTCCCGCCCCCCCAGTTTGGTGTTGTTGCTCAACTCCACCTCCCAGCAAACCACGTTTTTGCAGACTCTGGAAAGCAAAGATGTTTCCCTGTGATGGGATATAATTGAATTTGCCAGGAGTGGTGAGGTCTTGGCATCAGGGACCTTCACCGTAGGCAGCTCCCCTCCCCGTCTCCGCAGGAGCTGAGGTCATCCATCAGTGTCACATAAACCAAGGGCAAACTGTCCTGCCTCCCATCAAGCAGGGAGTTGGCAGGAGTCAGGAAACCTTCCCTTCTCCTTAGGTTTACTGGTGGACACCCCAGCGGTGCTGGTCCCTTCCCTTCCCTTCCCACCCCACCCCACCCCACCCCACCCAGGGCAAAGGAGGCTTCCCCACATGCTCATGGCCAAAATTACAGCCATCCCCCAGCTAGCAGTGGTCACTGCGACCTTCTGTGCAGATGTCTGTTCCACCAGCGATAAGATCTGCAGCTCCGTGTACTCTCAGATAATTACCAAGGTCTTGGATGACAAGCTTGGAGGGGGCTAAGAACATCTGTAGCGTAGCACATGTGCTCAGGCTGAGCTCTGGTCCTGCGATACCAAAGCATGGACCACCTCCCTGGAAGTCAGCAGCTGGCCCGGAGAGGTGGGAAAGAGGAGGAGACAGTGTCCCCCAGGAGCTTGGTCACCCCCTTCACCCCCCATCAGCAGAAAGGGGGCTATCGATGCGAGGCCAGCATCAGTAGGGAGGCTGGTTACAGCTGAGGTTGCAGCTTCATGATGGACCTGTTGCCAAAAGTGATTATTCAGTTGCCTGAAGCTGGCAGTTCCTATAATCGAGTAGATTGATCTGCTCTACCTTCACTGTCTTCAAGCTGGATGTGAAAGTCTGAGCTGGTTGGCCCCAGCACCTTTGTTATTGGTAGCAGTTGTCCAGCAGGAGAAGCAAGCAGTGCTGGAGGGTCAGATGCTTGTCTGGAGGTGACACCTGGAGATCTAACACAGGGGCATTTAGGGTGCAGATGTCTCTCCATGGACTCCAACAGGAGCCCCTGGACACACCCAAGCTGTAGAGTCAAGGTACACTCATCCCCATGAGAGGTACAAGCAGTGCAATAAGCCCAGCTATCCAAAACCAGCTTCTCTGCTCCACATCCACCAGTGTCCTGGACACTACTTTGGGCTTCTCTACCCATGAGCTGGACTTGAGCTGGGTTTGGGAATCAGCTGTATGGGCCACCAACCAGCCCACTCTTTGTGGTGATGGAGCCACATCTCACATGGGTGAGAAGCAGAGAGCTGTGGTGAGAGCCTGAGGGCAAAGACCTCCTTGTCAGTGTGCACTTCAATGTTGACTTGGGGAGGTAGATCAGCCACAAGCAGGTCACACGTTGGCCACGAAGAGACTGAAGGGATCTCAGGATGGGTGCTAGACTATTGAGAAACCTTCCTCAGACCCAGGAGGGACCTGCCAACCTGGGAGGACAGTCTAGCTTGGAGTTGGGGTCCCCTGTGAGATGCCATACCAGGACCCTCTGTGGGGTTGGGGAAGCTGTTTAGGGCGTATCTCAGGTTCCCCACGTGTGCTCAGCAATGATGACACCTCCCCAGCGAGCACCAGGTTACCGAGAAAGGCTGCGGCTCTCATGTAATGCTGTGCCCAGCCGTTATAGAATCATAGAATCATAGGCTCATAGAATCAGAATCATAGAATATTTTGGGTGGGAAGGGACCCCTAGAGGTCACCCAGCCCAACCCCCCTGCAGGAGCAGGGACACCTTGAACCACATCAGGTTGCTCACAGCCCCGGCCAACCTGGCCTGGAATGTTCCCAGGGATGGGGCCTCCACCCCCTCCCTGGGCAACCCCTGCCCGGGTTTCACCACCCTCATTGGCAAAGAATTTCTTCCTTAGATCCAGTCTAAACCTCCCCTGCTTCAGTTTAAAGCCATCCCCCCTTGTCCTGTCCCAGCTGGCCCTACTATCCTCAGCTCTGTGCCAGGGAAGACAGAGCAGAAAAGGGCCCCGGTGTTGAAGGAGGGCCATTAAGCAAAGGCACACTCCAGGCACCAAACCAAGAGAGCGAAGCTGTCTCGTGGGAGGCCTGATTACACGCGATAAAATAACGGTGTGCCAGAGCGACCCATGTGCAAGGTTTCCTGTGTAATAATTAATAGGTGGTCCTTCTGGTAGCAAAACTGATTGGGAAATTCGAGTTTAATGACCCAGCGGACGCCTTTGTCAGCCGCTGAACAAGACAAGGCGGCGAGCAGAGCCCTGATGCTTCATGTGTGCGGTTGCTGAACGGTTGTGTCAAACCATGAGGTCTCCTCACCCTGCCTTAGCACCTGGAGCAGGCAATTATTTACTTTTAAAGCTGTTTTTCACAAGGCTGAGCCATTAGCACTCACTCAACTGTAGGTCTCTAGAGAGGCTCCACGTTTGACATTCCTCCCTTGTTGGCAGCCACCAGTTGTACCCTCAGGTCTGTGGCTGATGGGGCAAATCCAGCCACAGCCACCGAGGGTGTGTCTTTTAAAGGGAATTTGTCAAAAATCAGTGGAATCCAGGACCCCGGGGTGCCGCTGGGGATGGACTGCAGGGGGAAAGGTTGACGCTGGCCAAGAGCAGGGCTTGGAGCAAGGGGGGGCTGAGCTGGAGGAAGCCCAGCAAAGGACGAGGCGCAGCCTCCGGCAGCTTTGTCACCCTGAATCAGCTCCTGGGGCTCCGTGGAGCTGCAGAAGGCAGCCCAGCTCCACCACCCTGAAGATGCCCACCGTTGATGGAGGGTCCCATCCTCCACGGAGCACCCCCTCACCGCGGACAGCCAGAATCCCCAGCCTCCTGCTGTCCTGCCCCACCAGTAATCCCCAGCCTTAATTACCAGCACAAACCAGCTTTATGCTGGGGGAGGAGGGGATTTCATTCATTTGCAATCGTGTTTGCGCTCCGCGTCTGGAATAACTCAGCACCACCTGCAAAACAGCTTCTTTTCCACTCCCCCTGTATGGAATTTTTCCAAAGCCTGAAGCCGTCCCCGCGGGGGGAGGCCGTGGCCTGGAGCCCAGCCCGGTGCTACATCTGCACAAACAGGACCAGGGGGACATGCCCATGTGTCGGGAGGTTTGAAGGGGTTCAGCCGCTCACTAAAATAACATCCCTACCCTGTGTTTTACCCTTTTGGAAAACACAGCCCCAGCCCTTTCCAGACAGCAAGGAAGAAATTGCAGGCTTGGGTCTTTTGCTGTGGCTCGGGGGAGTTTATTTTCTCTCAGGCTGCGTTTTCCAGGATGGCATTTCCTGAGAAAGCCGCTTGTCTGGGAGCTTTCAGCATGAGCTCAGCCCTTGATAATCTGGAGACCCCAGGTCAGCCACTCGTGAAATGAGTTTGTGGGGCCCATCCCCACTGCTGAGGATGCAGGGACCTCGCATCTAACCAGACCTGAGCCCTGCTGGAGGGGGAGCAAGCCTTGAAAACACAGAGGGGGTGAAGGAAAAACAAAAAATAATCCAGAATATGTTATTTTGGATTCAAGCCTGGACCTGCAGCTCTAGTGTCTGTGTGGCTGGGGCTGGCACTAACGCTTTTGAGCTGAGGCCTGGGCAGGCAGGTCTGGGTCCACCTGATGTGGCCCTGTGCAGCATCCAGGGGTTGGATCCTTGATGGGCTCGGCTCAGCTCTGCTGGATGCCATGAGGATTTAGGGTACTGGTGTTCGGATCTGGTTTGCAAACACACGGATCTGCGATTTGCGCATCCTTGTGGATTTCTTTTGTTCTTTTTTGTTGCGAGGAGAGCAGAAGCACCCTGGGGTTCCTCACCAACCCTGGTGCTCACACGGGAAGATCAGACCGCATCGCCCCTTGGAGGCTCGGGGCTGGCAGTGCCCTGTGGGGTGAGCATCAAGCACCCAGAGCCAGGTGGGAAGCAGCTTCCCTACCCATGGCAGCCCAAACCCCTGCACACGTCCAGGTCAGACCTCTCCTGACCTGGAGCCTCTCAGAAGCCTGTTTTCTCCTGGGGAAGATGCCTTCATGCTCTCCCTCCCTGGGCAGGGTGGGCAGAGGGCCACCTCCCCATCCGGTCCCTCTGCCACATGCTACATGTCCCATGTCCCCACACATGTCCAAGGGCTTGGGCATCAGGACAGGAGGAAGCAGAGGGACACAGCCACCATGCAAACAGGAATGAAAGCAGGAGGTCCTCCCTGGACACCCCACCCCACGTGGAGCAGGGTCTTGCTCCCCTGTGTTGACAGCTCCCTTCAGGAGCCCACAGTGCTCGCCTTGCTTAGGAAACGGGCTTGCAGAGCCGTAGCGTTGCCAGTTCCTTCCCACCCATCAACAAGGAGGATGGGATGGGATGGGATGGGATGGGAAGGGATGGGATGGGATGGGATGGGATGGGATGGGATGGGATGGGATGGGATGGGATGGCTGCTCCAGACCTGCCGTCCACCCAAGGTGTTTCTCATCGCGTGGCATGCGTGGTTCACGCCGTCCAGGCAGCCAGCCAGCCTGCTGCCAGCCAAACTGAATTACACAAGAGGCGAAGCAGAGCTAAATTTATACATTTAAAGTCAAAATGGGACAGCGAGGGGGCCAGCTCCCCAGGGCGGTCTGGCAGGAGTCACCACCGCCCCCTCCCCGTCGCTGCCCCTGCAGCCTGGAGCCATCCCGAACCACACATACAAATTAAAAAACATTGGTTTGGAGCCATGCAGATGCCCACAAAAACATTTGGCAGAGATATTTTAGAACTTGCGGCTGCTAGCTAAGTGTATGACATTGCTGTCCGGTTTGGGTGGTTTTTATTAGTAAAAATAGAGCCAGCGGCTCTCTGTCCAGCCCCCCCAGGCTGCAGCAGATACAGGACATTGTGGACCTACGGCTCCTGCAAAATAAAGGTAGTTGTTAATACCCCTTCACCCCCTGTTCACCAGGGACCTGTTAGACTCTGGTTTAACTCGGGTAAGAGCAATGCGCTGCAGTAAGAGCATCCTCAGCCTCTCTTTGGTGTTTGGTGTAATTTTTAATTCCCCAAATCCTGTGCCAGGATGCTGCCACACACCATGCCCAGAGCTGGGGTGGGCTGTGCTCTCTCTGAGCCCAGGGTACCGGCCTTACCTCCTTCCTACACTGCTCCATACTCCTCTTTACCACGGTGATCAGCCTCCCAAATGCGTCGGCTGAAAACACAGTTAGCAACCCCGCAGGTAGCATTTCAGCCAGGGCATCCCAGCATCGAGCTGGGAACCTGCTGAGCTCGGGAGCACCCGCAGAAAATAGCTGGGTAAAACCCCAAATTGGTTACCCGGGCCCATGCGCCCAAGTGCGTGACCCCAGCTCCCCAGCCTTCTTCACGCAAATATTCCCTGACTACTCACTTTTCACCACTTCTCCCTGGCAGCCTCACTGCTGTTCTGAGGTTTCCTGCCCAAAAAGGTCCCTGCTGTAGCTAACTGGGCTGGGCAGGCAGCGAGCAGGTCCTGCAGCGGGGCAGGAACACCGCACCGATCCTCTCCCAAGCGAGGGTTTGCAGCAGGATGCTGATAAACATGGTTCAGATGAATTCGGCAGAAGGCAAATGCGCCGCCAGCTCTTAAATTGCCCTCGGAGCGGTTATCACCAGTCACTATTTCCATTAACAGCTCCGCCGCAGGACGAGGCAGCACCCACACGAAACAGGCGGGTGCCTCCCAGCTGGGAGGGCACGGGTGCAAAAGGGTGGGGGCCTTTGCGAAAAGCTGCACCTCAGATAGCGATGTGTATGCCACGGAAGACACGGGCTGCGTTGCCCTTCTCAGCCTGATGTCGGGACTGGGGCACCCTGCCCGCTTTGGGCTGGCGGGTTAAGGGAGATGTTGACGAGCTGGAGGAAGTCCAGAGGAGAAGCATGAATAATAAGATGAGGTTCAGCAACAAGAGCTTATTAGGAAATGCTAAAGAAGCAGGGTTTGTTTAGTCTGGAAAGTAGAAGCTGAGGAAACGGTCCATCATCAGGCAAAGTTTAATTATAAAATGGATGGCAATCAATTGCGCCGTAAGGTCACTGGTGAAAGGATGAGAATAGAAACGCTTAATTCACTGTAGTGAAGGTTTGGGTTGGACGCAACTAAAAGCTTTCTATCAGCTGTAGTAGTAACGTCCAGCACCACCAAGGCAGGTCTCTGGGGAAGGACTGGCATCTTCTTTCTGGAAGATTTAAGGTTAGGCAAACATCCATCAGAGGCGATCCCCTAGGATCCCACATCTATGAGCTGAGAAAGGGAGGATTAATATATCCATCCACTGCCATTGCCTGGGCAGGCTCCTGAAATTATTGACTATAAAACTGGGGGCCTGGTCTTCGTGTCCCAAGGCAAGAAGCATCACCGATATTTTATCAAGGGGTGCCACTGATTCCACCCGCAGCCTGGAATAAATATCCTGCCACGCATAAGCCCCAGCAGAGGAGAAGCAATAGGACCAGCAGTTTAAATGCAAATGCTTTCTCACCAAAGCCAGTGCTGGCGGGCGCACACCTGGATGCTCTTTGCCTGCATCCCCCACCCTGCTGAGCTGGACCACCATGGAGCCCCATCAGTGTGACCGAGGAGAGGACACTGGCCTCTCGTTTTCCTCTCAGCCTTATCTCTGCCCTTTTACATTACCTTCTCTGCCAGTGCCTACCTGCTGCTGCCGCCACCTAGGAGGTCTTCTCATTAGCCCGCACCTCCGCCCACAGCCCTATCTGAACTGGCATCTTGTTTGGCTTCCTGCAGGAAATGGGCTGGTGGGGGAGGATGTGCACAGCACCTCAATTTAAACACCTTGCCGCATGATAAACAGAGGGCAGAGGACTCTAGCAGGCAACCGAAAGCACCCCAACGAGGCTCGTGGTGCCTACTGGCGAACTCATGCGACTCGGTAGCTTGTGGGGTTGCTCATGAGCTCCTCAAGGAGTCCCAGGTGGTCCTGGCTTTCCAGCCCCCAAGACCCATGGCCTGGACTGCAAGCACTGAGAGGCATGTGACAGAGGTAGTGTCCCCTCCACCCAGCACCTTCTGCAACCCCACCACCGCCCGGCCACCAGGCAGCCACAGCCTTCCCTGCCGTAGGACGTGGTGGGAAAGGGCAATGAAGGAGCAGACCTGCTTCTGAGCCAGCTGCTTTCTCCTTCCAGTCTTCATAAAATGCTGTTGGTTTTCTCTGCCTAGACCCTTATTGCTAAGGAGAAGCCACGGCTCACCAAAACCAGACCACGGGAAGGTACCCCTCTACAGCCGTCAGTAGATTTTTGCCCTTCACCCACCACAAGAAGACTGAAATCAGCCTTGATGTGAATTGTAAGAGGGAAGAGACAGTGACAGCCTTGTCTTCACAGAATCCCAGAATCCCAGAACAGCAAGGGTTGGAAGGGCCCTCGGGAGCTCCCCCAGTGCCACCCCCCTGCCCAAGCAGGCTCCCCCAGAGCAGGGGGCACAGGACAGCGGCCAGGCGGGGGTTGAAGATCTCCAGAGAAGGAGACTCCACAGCCCCCCTGGGCAGCCTGGGCCAGGGCTCGAGCACCCTCACAGGCAACAAGTTCTTCCTCCCATTCACCTGGAACCTCTTCTGCTTCAGTTTGTGCCCATTGCCCCTTGTCCTGGCGCTGGGCACCACTGGGAAGAGTCTGGCTCCATCCTCGTGACCCCCACCCTTGAGATATTTGTAGGTGGTGATGAGATCCCCTCTCAGTCTTCTCTTCCTCGTAGGAGAGATGCTCCAGTCCCCTCACCATCTCTGTACCCCTCCTCTGGGCTCTCTCCAGTAGTTCTTCATACTTCTTGAACTGTGGAGCCCAGAACTGGATGCAGTACTCCAAGACTCAGTCTTCCTCCCTTGTCTTTCCTCCTGGCGATCCCGCCTGTCTTTACCAGGTTGGTTTTTCCCTGCACACAGGGCAGCACCTGCCCCCACCTACCTGCGTAGCTGGCAAGGAGAGGTAATCCAGCAAAGCTGTGTTTCATGTTTCATGCCATTTTACATCTGATCTGAAACAAAATCTGTGGCTTTTTTTTTCTTCTGAAGGCTAGAATCAAATAAAATAAAAAACTCAAGCCATTGTTTAAATAATCAGTGGATGGGAGCTCAGTGACACCGATTTAAAGGGATTTAGCTCCAACCTTAAAGCCTGGTGGGCTGCAATTTTCTGATTAATTCTTCCACCAACGACAGGGTAAAAAACATCCCGGCCTTGACCCTGCTCCGTTGCAGAGACCGAGCCTCCGAGGGTGGGCAGAGGCAGGAGTTGCTGGACCGCGGCGCTTGGCCGCTGGCAGGGACACCAACGCTGGAGCCTTCCCACCCATCACTTGCCCTTTCTCCTCTCCGGGCATCTCCTCCTGCCCACCTCCCTCCAGGCTGCGTGACCGTCATCTAATTATCACTCCTTTCTCAGGAATACGGACTCAGCGCTGGACAGATTCTGTGATCAAATCCCACCTGAATGATGCTAAAGGAAAACTGAAAAGCTTTCTAATAATGAATAAACCAAGTGGGGATTAAGTGCCCTGGCCCATCTAGAAATGATACATGGGCGGGCTGAAAATGCAAACTATTATGGTAGAAAACAAGTTCAGGAGGAGAGGATTTATCAGGCAGGAGCAGGCAGAGCGCGTGTCTGTCTCCATGTCCATCTCTGTGTCCGTCTCCATGTCCGTCCCCATGTCTGTCTCCGTGTCCATGTCCATGTCCCGCCTTTGGCAGTGCCTGGCAGAGAGATTTCAGACCCGGGTGGACGAGCCCCCTGGCCTGGCTTGCTTAAGCCCCACGCCGGGAGAATTTCTCCTTAACCTCAGCTTGTGGGCGATGCCCGACACCCTGCAGCATCATGGCTTCTGTCTCTTATCCTGGTCAATCCTATTCAAACTAATTTTGGAAGGGGGTGTGTGTGTCCTTAAAGGGGGTTTCCCATTAAAAACATGTGTGTTTATGATGAAGGCAATGCTCCCATCAGCTTTCTCCCTATTTCTTTGCTCTTGAGGCTTGACTGCCCTGATGGTTGACTACCCTCTTCCCTGTAAAACCCCCTTCATGCCTTTCACAGTTTTACTGGGCGGCTTCGGGCAGACTTTAATCCTCTCCATCTGCCCGAGGAGAGGTGGCTGGGACTCAATTGAGAGTGCTTCTCTGTTCCTTAAAGGTATTTTTTACACATTCTGTGGTTTCTCACCCCCTGCCCAACGCAGCCTCCTGCCCGTGCCACCTCTGACTGCTGAGCCAGCATTTCTCCATCTGCCCATCACTACACCGGGGGCTTCTCTTTCTTTTCTTTCTTATTCTCTCTCCTGAGCCACTAAGGCTGATTTAAATCCCACCACGTTGTATGAAACGTTCAAGTGACGTTCTCTAACGTGCGTTGCTCGTCGCTGCGTGCCGTCTCGTTGAACCCGCTGGCAGGCTCTTCGTCGGCATGCCTTCACGAGCTCTCCCCGCGGCTTGCGCTAGCCTCGGACAGTGGACATTATTTTCTTTTCCCTGCAAAATTTTTCCACTTGACTCTTCGCCCTTTTCCCCTTGCGTCTTTAATAAAAGACTTTCATCCTAAGACGGACTCTCAGGGCTACCCTATTATTATATTATTTATATGTTGAGAATGAACTCTTGATTCCATTTCTTTTCTCTGTCTTAATAAGCTTTTAATACACTGTGGATGTTAGACAATCCCCCTTCAGCTATTGAGTTTCCTTAAAAGCCTCTTTGATGGCCTTTATCAAAAAGCACTCAGGAAAATGTATTAACTGCCCTCCATTATCCACTATTTTGTTGACTTAACCTAAGACGAAGGGATTTTTTTTTTCTCCCTGTGTATTGGAAGCACGCAGGCGGTTTTTCACTCTGCCTGTAGTTATTATTTCAATTTGCTTGCCACGTACAGAAGCAGTTACAATTCCTAAATGGATCTTGGCAAACATGCCCAGGTGAACCATTTATTCACTGAAAAATGCAGGTTTGGGGTTAATTAAGACTAGTTGCAAATTCATCAGGAAGCCCAGGAAATAGTGCTGAAAAATCCTTTTTTGGCATCTGAAAAATGCGCTTCCTCCCGCAGCTTTGAAACGAAATATTCTAATTTCCCCTCTTCAAACAATATTTCAAGGTTAAGTGTAATTTTAACCTGCCTCTCCGCATTGTATTAATGGGTTTCTAGGGAAAATTTCAGTAGGAACCAGCTAAAACCAGAGAGGGAGAGATGTCTTGTTTCAGCCCGCTATTCTTCCACGACAAAACCAAATGAATTAATAAACTACTTGGGGCTGTCCTCCAGACCCTCCCCTCCTCCCCTGCCAGTGGAGAGCAGGTTGCTTAGACCTTTCTACAGCTCAGGCTCTCAGGGATGAAGATCAGGGGCTTCCTCCAGGCCTCCAAGGAGCAAGAGGGCAGCTCCTTCACTGCTCCGGGTGGGAAAGGCAGGAGTAGGGACGTGGTGGTTGTGATGCCCAAGCTTGTGGCCCCCCCCAAGAGCACCAAGGGAGACCTTCAGTCCCAGGGGGACTCAGCTCGTCTGCCCAGTCTTCCTCACTTCAGGACATCTTTGAAAAAAAATCTTCCAAAAATTGCTGGCTTCTGCTAGTGCAAGGGCATCTCTTTAACTGGAATGGTGAGATGGGTTTGAGCTGGTGAAGTTTTTCCTGGATTGAGGGGGCTGTCAGCTTGCTCTCTACTTCAGAAAGGTAAGCAGTGCTCCGGGGGGGTGAAGACTGGTACCTACCAGAGACATTCCTAAAGAAGGCCGTTGTGTCACGCACTGTAAAACCTGGCTGGGTTCATCGTGCACATCCAAGGGAAATTCCCTGGAAATAATTTTTCCTGGGACAGGACCGCAAGGCTCTCTTTTCTTTCCTTGTATCCCTCCCAAATTGGTGTGCTTGTGTGAAGAGAGGTCAACAGAAAGCCGTGGCGGTGGAGCGGAGAGCCAGACCCATGCCTTCTCCTTTGTTTCTAGGTCCTGTTGGACGAGGCCAACTCTCCCGGCAGGTGTCCAGGCACTGCAGCCTTCCAGGTAACAGCACCGCAGGGGATGTCCCAGGGCAAGCCTCGGGGTGGGTGAGGGTGCTGGTGAAGACGGGGATTCAGGTTTGTCTGGGCAAGGATTTGAGATTCGCTAGTGGCTTTGTGCTACCTGTGATTCCCAGGTGGCCCAGTGCTTGGTCTCGCTGGCCATGAAGTGCATCCTCGGTGGCTTCAGTCCCTTCACCCCACCCTAAGCTGTTGTGTTTGTTGGAAAAACTGGGTTGGAGATCAAGTGGAGCTGAGGCAACACTTTTCAGTGGGGACTTTTACGTCTTCCCAAATCCTGGGGTTTAATCTCTTCACAAGTTCATCAGAGCTGGGTTAGCGGAGAGGAGGCACGAAGGGCAGCCAGCCGCCCCTCATACAAACCCTGAACCTTTGTGCGGGGACATTTAATAAGATGTTCCAGTGAGCATCTGCAGGGGTGGAGATGCTGGCCAACAGGGCGGTTTGCACGGCGCTGTATCTCGCTTGAAAGCACAGCCTCCCTCTTGCTCGGCTCAGCCTGCGCTTGGCTCTCGGCGCTGCACAGGGAGGTTTTAATCTGCACATTCCTCAGCTTTTGGGAAAGGCCATAGTACAGAACCACAAATAGTCATTGCCTAAAGGACTTAACGCTCCAAAAAGGAAATGGGGAGGGGGAAACTGCAGCTGTAACATGGATGGGAGGCTTCCCAGGGCTGGATTAGGCTCCAGCTGATTTTCCAATGAGTGATATCTTGGCCTCAAACTCTCTTTGAGTAGAAAAAGGCACAAAGAGTGGGAGCAAGGTGAAGTGGGAGGGAGACTTTGCGGGCTGTAGGCTTTGTCTCTTTTTTGGGGCGAGGTGGATCTGGTTCTCTGCAAATTGCTTCATGTCTCTATAATTCACTGCTGGAAAGAAATAATGATGCTTCTGCTGTCCACTCTGGCTGGAGAAGGAGTATTTGTTTGCACGTATGGGCTGGACCCCTGGCATAAGGATGGGGTGCTCAACTGGACCCAAAGGTCTACCTAGTGCATCTCTGTGTGCCGGGACAGGCTTCCACTTGTGTAACTGATATAGCTGCAGTGATGTGGGCAGACCTTAGCTCCCCAAACTGACACCAAAAGAGAAGGGAAAGCCACGAAGTCTGGTGTGAGTCTCCAAGAGGAAGAGATTCACCAGGAGCACCAAGGCACAGAGCACACCAGGCCATGTTGCTGTGTTGTCTGACCCCAAAGTGCTCACAGATCTGGATCAAACTGGTCGGAGTTTCTGCAAAATAGGATGAGAATTTCTGGAAGGAGGAGAAATAAGAGAGGCCATCTCCCCCTTTCTTTTCACCCAGAAGCTAAGACTCTGGATGAAGGAAATGTGGGTCCATCCTACATGTATGGACATCCCTGCTCTGTACTCCCTTCCTGGGCACCCTTCTCGCTTTGGGGAAATTAAGCCCTTCGCTTTTCTTAACCAAATGCAAAATGCAACTCTTCCCTTTGGTATTGAGCAAAAAAAATTGGTTTGGCATGAAGCAAGCACTCCAGTTTGCTCTTTCCCCAATATATTAAGAGCTGCAGTGATTCCCATCTTTCCCTTTTGCCTTCCTGCTGCTGACACTCCCAGCTTGGCCACCAGCTATCTCCCAACCCTGCCTGGGGTCTCCCCGTGAGGCCATTAGTTTGTGGATTTTCTGATTGGCAAGAATACCTAGCGCAGTTACATCTGCGTGGAAACCGCCCATGGGGCTGCTTTCTGAACGCGACTCCTGGAAAAATCAGAGAAAAGCGGATTCCCGTGTAAAGGCAGAGAGCTGGGGCCATTTTTGTGCAACAGACGCTGCCAAGGAGCAATCGCTGGGAACAGTTTGTTCATGTGTACAGTCCTCCTGGAAACTGTGACCTGGGGAACACCTTCCCCACCTTTCCTCATTGACTCCCATAGACGTCCTGCCTTGATACTCTTGAAGGAACCTTCCACTTTGCGCTCTCGGGTTGTGGGCAGGCATTAGTTGGGGTTTTGTAAACTGGTGAGCCCGAAGAACAAGAAGCACTTGGGTGGGGAAGCTGCCTTCCATCCAAAAGGGCAAAGTATAGTTGAGTTTTAGCAGAAAACAGCAAGGTCAGACAAGCTGAACGGTTTTCCCTAGAGAAAGCGAGGAGCTTGGATAGGTGGAACAGGACAACACTGTCCTTTCTGCCATCTCCTCGTTGCTGAAATGGACTTTTCAGGTATTATCGCTGAAGCTGTGCCTTGATGAGGGAAAACAGCTCAGGGAAGTGTATGATACAAAGAAGAGTAGGATATAAAGAAGAGTAGTAGGATATCAAGTTTTAGCTCAGGAGAGGGTGTTCCCTCTCAATCCTGGACAGGTCTTGGTGCCTCCTGGCCTCCGTTTCCCTGCTCAGGAGTTGGGGGAAGCGTTGACCCTCTCAGTTGTGGGATGGACAGACCCAAGGCTTTTGGCACCAGGAGATACAGGTGACCCTGCTCTGGTGGCTTCACTCCTCACATGGTATCAGTTGAAAGCAGGGGGAGCTTCTGTTTTATTTGCTAGAGTCATTTGCCTCCTTGTGGGAAGAGATTGGCAGGTGACCAACAAAAATCTGTACTCCTTTAATAACTGTCTCCTCATGATTCAGTCCTGCCAGACGGACAAGCCAGGGTCTGGATTTCCTCAAGCCCTGCTCTGGCTGACTCCAACAGAGAGTTCATTTCCTGGCTTTCCTCCCCATCCCTCTCTTCTTCTCTCCACTCCTCTCCAGCCTTGCTTTTGCCCATCACCAAAGAAGGATTTAGCCCAGGACTAAGGCCAAGAGTGCCAGCTAATTGCAATGTCTCGAGTTTAGGAGGCAAAATACAGCGAACGAATTACGATGACTTTAACTGACCATTTTATGGTTTCAAGTCCGTCACTTCCAATCAAACCATAAACTGGATGTGATATACAGCCTGCCTATACGTTGCACATGTGGCACTGATTAAAGAGCAAGATGAGCTAATGGGGTTGAGGTCATTGCTATGAACACATGCAATCCCTCGCATGCCTGGAGCGCTCCGCAGCACAAAAACTCCCAAGACATGGTGTTGTATGGTGTCCTTATGAGGCTGGGCATTTTTTTCTATCATGAGATCTGAGTCCAGATCTGGGCAGTGCTGCAAACTGGGCACCTCTGGCCGGGCAACTGTGGCAGGTCCAGGTGTAGTCCAACATACAGAGTGACCGAGGAAATGGGAGAAATCCTGCAAGTTCAGGAGGAGGATGCGGAGAGCAGAGGAATGCCCTGAAGGACACAGAGGATGGTTCTAGGGTGGAGGGTTTGATGGTTTTCCTCCCTGCTGACTCCCTGCCAAAAAAAAAACCCACCCAATCCTATTTGTGAATAAGACGTGGTGTTTGCTATCTCACCTTTGGCTCCAGGCATTTAAGCAAAACTAGTTATACTACGTCCTTCAACATCAATTGATCTGAGTGATTCGCAAACTTAATTAATTTAACCAAAGGGGACAACGAGGGAGTGAAATATGAAGTAGAACTGGAAAATAAAACTGGGATGAAACAGGCCTCCATTGCCATAGAATTAACCTCAACGATACCCTGGAATTGCTCTAGTTTTGCTCAAATTTAGAAGGAAATCATGTGTTCAAGCAGTTTGCATCATGTCAAAAACGCCTTTCGAAATTTTTTTTGTAAGATGCATCACTGAAAAAGAAAGCTGAATAGCTCAAGCAGTGCTGCTGGCATGGATTTTGATTTTAGCATCTTCCTTTGCAGAGAAGGGTGAAACTCTTTGTGTTCATTCCAGCCTGGTCCAAATCCAGGCTTCCGATCCCAAAAAGTCCTTGCAAAAATGGAAACTCCAGCCATTGCCCAGCTGTAATTTTAAACAAAATGGGGATTAATGCAGTTTTTCTGGCAGAGGACGCGGAGGAGAGCACAGAGCCCTCTGTTTCATTTTCCCTTGGCGGAGGTGTCAGGAGGAGGGATGGGGAGGGGGGAGACGGCGATTTCTGCTCTGTGCCTCCCCTCCCAGGCTGCACCACCTCCCCTTGCAGAGCCTGAGGGATTAACCCAAAATCCCAGAGATCCGAGGAGGGGTACTGGAAGAAGAGCAAAATGCTATAAAGATCCCTCAGGGCATGCAAAGCCTCTGCAAGGAAAAAACAGCTCCCCCTCAGCTGGCCGGCATGCCGCCGTTTCTCCTCCTCCTTCCAATCCTATTAGTATTAGAGAGGGATAGAGCTATAAGAGGAAAAGCCCATCTTTAGCAGCAGTGCTGACAGCTTGCCTTTTAAATCTTTAATAAGCACTGGCTTGCAGAGCCGCTGTCATCTGCTGCATGACAGCGCATGGAAGCAGAAAACCCCATGGCCTGGCCCCTGCTGAAGGTCTGCTGGATGCTGGGCCGGTGTTTGGAAGGGACCCGGGGACCCTCAGCCATTAAAATGCCGTGACGGAGCCTCAGCACTGCAGTTCTTACTCCATCAAAAACTCTTCCCTCCTCTGCTTGCGTGCCAGGACCCCAATTCAAAGCCATGTTCCCTTGTCCCATGTGGAGGGGATGGCTGCTGGTCCCCACGCCCTGTGACCGAGGGCGTCCATAACCGCAGGAGAGGGGGGACAGGTCTGTCGGCAAAGGGGATCACTCGCCACCACTGCTGGGTGGCTGAGTTCTGCCCTGTTCATCCCACGCAGATCCCAAAGGGGTTTGTAAGAGCCCCATGGCATTGAATTTGGCTCTGACTTCTTCCTCCAGATCTCAGTTTGGGATTGCAGATGTTCCCTCCACTTAGCTGGGTGCAAAAATAGCTACTCTGGGGCGTTAATTAGAAACCTTTACAGACACGCTGATGGACGGTGACCACAAAGACTTTGCCAGAGTCTTTGGGTGAAGACTGTTGTTATGGGAAGTCGAAGGCGGTGTTTACAGCTTAGGAAAGAAAGAGTCAGGAACTGACTCGCAGAAGCCACAGTTAATAATGGTGGCAATAGGCACGGAGCATGCTGGGATTCTGCTGCCCTCTCCTGGATGCAGCATCTTATCCTGGCCCACGAGAGGTGGGTGGTGGAGCATGGCCAGGCTGTCTGCAAGGTGGGTCCCTGGCACCCGGCTTCTGGCACCCACAAGCCCTAGAAAGCTGCTCAGCTGTCGGCCTTTCAGAGGCTGGGGCACCCAGTTCCACCCCTTGCTTCCCATGTCGAGGTGACGCATCGCTTGGGTGCACGCCAAAGCAGGGTGACCTCAGCCAAATACTTCCTCGCCCTCACAGAATCACAGAATCGCAAGGGTTGGAAGGGACCCCAGGAGATCACCCAGTCCAACCCCCCTGCTCAAGCAGGTTCTCCTAGAGCATGTTACACAGGACTTCATCCAGGTGGGGGTTGAATATCTCCAGAGAAGGAGACTCCACAGGCCCCCTGGGCAGCCTGGGCCAGGGCTCCATCACCCTCAGAGTAAAGAAGTTTTTCCACACGTTCAACTGGAACCTCTTCTGCTTCACTTTGTGCCCATTGCCCCTTGTCCTGGCGCTGGGCACCACTGCAAAGAGTCTGGCTCCATCCTCGTGACCCCCACCCTTGAGATATTTGTAGGTGTTGATGAGGTCCCCTCTCAGCCTTCTCTTCTCCAGGCTGAACAAGCCCAGCTCCCTCAGCCTTTCCTCATAGGGGAGATGCTTCAGTCCCCTCATCATCCTTGTTGCCCTCCTCTGGACTCTCTCCAGGAGTTCCTCATCTTTCTTGAACTGGAGAGCCCAGAACTGGACACAGTTCTGCAAGAGCAGAGATGGCTGCGCTGCAGGGCATCTCCTGGAGAGCTTTGTGCATGAAGGGTTTTACTCCCACTGCATGGCAAGTCCAGCAGTTGGCCACCGGGACATCACCCCTCAGCTTCCGTGTCACTGGGGCAAGCAGTGTGGTCCAGCTTTTGGAAAGGGAGAGGTCAGGCTCCGTTCCCAGCACGGCAGATGAATTCACCTCCCCAGATGAAGTGGAAAGCCTATGTTCTGATCTAAATCTGGTTATCAGCTGGTTGACAGGGATTCTGAGCCTGTGGGCTTGGGGGAGCGGAGACATATGCCCAGAAGAGGAGCAGCAGCTGAAAGCGGGTGAAAAAGGAGTTGGGAAGAGCATCGGTGGGGATCGGCGGACACAGCAGCTGCACCTGGGAGACCTGGCTGGGTCACAGCTGCGTTCTGCCCTGTGCTGGGCACACAGCAGTGTACGAGTGCCTGGGTGGGGTATTTAGCACCAAAATGTTTAAATCAAGAGCGTGTTTGTGTGTTGCACAGTGTCAGCATGCAGCTGGTGGGTGCTTGGGAACCGGTGGAAAAAGCAGGGACATGGATGCACCTACAAGGTCAGCACAGATGCTGGCAACCTTGACGCTTTTTCTGCCAGACCCAACCCATTTTTCCAGCGTGCGATGTGTGTTTGCAGAGTAAAAAGAGGCTTGAGAGTGTGCGGTGGACCACGCATGGGGCTATGTAGGAAGCACATAGGGGTGTCCCACTCTGGCCTCACAGCCATGGTGTGCACAACAGCCTCTGGACACGTGAGCAGCCCAGAGATGCCAATCCCAAATAATTTGGCTGTTTAGAAGTTCTGCCCCACCCAGACATGAGGCGGCAGCCGCTGTCGTGGGCAGAAGCAGCCTGGATTTACTGCCCTGCACACCAACGGGGGCTGAGCTCCGAGGCTCAGTCATGGCGGGGAAAATCCTTTGGATGGGACAGGACCTCCAGTGGGGTTCGAAGCTGTATCTGTGCTGTTCAGCAAACTTAACAGCGTCTGCGTAGAAATGTCAGGGAAGAGAAAGACGGAAGAGCTGGAGCGCTAATGTTAGTCTAGGATAATCATGTTGGTATTTCCTCACTTTTTTGCAAATTGAGTGCAAATGAAGCAGTATCTTGACAGCCGGTGATAGAACCAGGCAGAGGAGCTTCAAAGGAGGAGGAAGAACAGCAATACATGGTGGGAGGTGGTTTCAGGTCCTGCCCAAAACTGAAATATCACCCTTAGAAGGGGTCTGAGAGTCACTAGGGAGGACCACGGCAGATGCTGTCCAGATGGCTCTGCACCACGGGCACCCAGCATGGTGTTCTGGGGGGTGCTTTAGACTCTGGGGACAGCCAGATGTGGAGTGTGGCCACCACAAGCCACCCTGGCCCCTTCTCACACTCCCTGTGCATCACTTGCCTTCTAAGACTTTCTTCTTTGGGTCTGGATTTTTTCAGGTAGCTCCTGGCTCAGCCTGCCTATTCCCCAGCCTTCAGAAATGGAGCACAGCCCCAAAAAACACATGTCTTCTTCTGAGCCCATCCTGGATCTCAAGACAGACATGGCGGAAGCACTTCCAGGTGAGAAATGTGCCAGTTTGCTGTCCTGGTGTCACGCCTGCAGTCACACCATGCAGAGCCATGCGCTGGTGGTCTTGGTGGACCTGTACTTAGCAACAGGCACACAATGGGGACGTGTGTTCCTGCCAGCGTCACGGTCTCTCCCTCTTTCTGCTGTATCCCATGCCTTCACCCCAAATGGCCTGATTTGCTCCCGATTCTGGTAATGCCAACGCGATAACTCATGCTGCAACGTCCACTTGGGGGTTTAGCGATGGTTTGCTCCAGGTAGACGTTCCCAAGACTACTCCATGCCCTTAGAAAAACCTCCTGGCCTCTTCCAGCTTGAGCACCTCTTGCCAAGGGTTTGCCATACACAGTATGGATGAGTAATTCCAAGAAATAGGCAGGTCTTACCCAAATTGATCAGCTCGACAAGAAGACCCTGGTGAAAGCTGCTTTTGCTTCATGTGGCACTGAAACGTCTGCCCTGGGCCAGATGATTTGCTGATGTAAGCCAGCACGGCTCCATGGGCTTCGGTTATGGCCGCTTACAACATCTGAGGGCCTGGCTCTGCACCGTCGCCGGAATTTGACCCCTTGTGTGTGAATCCATTCTGCTTTGCCAAAATGGAACGTGTTATAATTCCCATCCCTGCCATAAAGCTGGAGTTGCTGCACTCAACAAGCATGACCAAGTGAAGCAATCGTGCAGAGTCTTGGGCCAGTAAAGCTGCTCTCCATCATGTACGTGTTCACCGCCCCTCAGCTGGCCACACAGTTCCTCCAAAGCAACTTCTCCAGCGGATTGCACGCACACGTTATTCTCAGGAAGGACTTTGCTAGGACCTGGGACATCCCAGCATCAGGGGAAAGCAAAACATCTGCCTACCCATGCCAGAGAAGGCAGCGAGAGGTTGGGAGCCCCTTGGAGGGGGAGACTTGCTGCTGCTTCTCCCACCTTCCCCGGGAGTGCCAGAACCGAAGCAGATTAGTGCAGATGCTAAATTAACCAGTGACGTTATCACCTGGGTGAACATCCACCGCTTCTGAAAGAGGGGGAAAGAACATTTGGGACTGCGCAGATCCACACCGAGCAGGAAAGCGAGTTTAAAACTGACAGCAGAGCTCATACCCTTCCAAAATAACAGCGACAACAGAAAGGCATGCTTGTGAAACATGAACCATTTCACAGGGACGGACGTGAACTGCAGCAAAAAGCTGGGTGATTAAGGCAGCCAAGGAGCATACGGTCACGGCCCCGGGCTCCATGCCAGCACGCTCCTCCTCTTCCTCAGCCGGCAGCCTCCAGCCCTGGAGCCTCGTGCGGTGGCAGCTCCTGCAGCTCCTCGGAGGAGAGGCAATGAGGAAGAAGTCAGAGACTAAAGCCAGCCTGGGATGAACTCAGAACAGCAATCAGCCTGCTGACGGGTATCGTGTCAGCGTTCACTGAGGGGTTAGAGAGTGGCGAGCGCCGATTTAGATCACAGCAGGGGTTTGGCCCTGAATTAACTGCAGGAACACCCCCTTTACGCTACTTGTTGCACCTCCAGACAGACCCTGGGCACCGACAGAAGTCCTGTATAACAGAAGGTGGCTTGAGTTAGATACCCATCTGTCATCTGCTGATTTGAATGCCAAAAAAAAAGCACCAAATTCCACTGCTTCCGTATGCGCCCTCCCACAGAGCACGTGCTCCCAGGCTGCTGCATTTCTCCCCTGCGCCCATTTGCAGGATGGAGGCATTTCCACGTTGCA
This sequence comes from Gorsachius magnificus, assembly GCA_034008185.1. NCBI lineage: Eukaryota > Metazoa > Chordata > Aves > Pelecaniformes > Ardeidae > Gorsachius > Gorsachius magnificus. The sequence continues at coordinate 1,320,169 of CM067092.1, forward strand.
CCCATTCCCACCGTGTGTGTGTGTATATTCACAAGCACTCAGCAAACACTTATTTTATTCAGAGGAACGTCATTCCTGCAACGACACTGCCCGGTACCGTGACCCTTCTGGCTAAACATCCTTATAAGAGGTGAAGTTGTGACCTTCACTCCCACAGGAGGTGGAAAGGGTGATGTTTGTGAGCCCATCTCCATCATTTGTACGCTTCCCGAGCTGTTCTTCATGGGGGTTGGACTAGATGACCTCTAGGGATCCCTTCCAACCCAAAACATTCTATGATTCTATGATTCTTTATCACAGAGGGATAAGGACATTCCTGGGAGGAATGAGGGACCAGAACTACTGCCCACCTGGGGGTACTGCAGGGCACAGAGCATCCCTGGCACACGTGGTACCAATGCCAGCAGATTCCACTGACCAGCTTTCCTCCACCTTTAAGAGCTGGACCTTCCCACCAAGGACAGCAGCTCGTGCTTCAGTCGGCCCTCAGAAACAAACCCGAAATCCCCTATTCCTGAACCCACCTGGCCTCCTCATGACAGAAAAGGGCAACCTGAACGACAGAGGAAAATCTGTATTATTCTTTTAAGGCTGCAAGGTTGGGTCTTTTCACAAGGTGCACCTTGCTGTCCAGGGTTTTTTTCTGGTTCTTGCTGAGATGTTGCAGCAGCAGGAATTGGTTATAAAACTAGCAGCAAGGGAGGGCCGAGCTAGGTTTTCTGCCACCCATGCAATGAGTTTTGGGCTCAAGCCACTCTCTGCTCCTGCTCGTAACCGATAACTGGCCTAGCTGGTGCTTTCTGCTGAGCTTGGTGCCTTCTGCCAAGGGATCCGGGCTGCCCTGGAGAGCCAGCTCAGCACTAACGGGCATTACCAGAGCTGCGTGGCACCATGGGTGCCAGCCTGGGAGCAAAGTCCCCTTGGCATGGCTGCATGTGACTCTCCCCGTGCTACCCGCCATCTGGATTAACACCGTTAAGCAGACATTTTTAGAATATGCAAAGCACAAGCAGCACCTGTGCTGATAAATATATACATATATATTGCTCCACATGGCATGGAAAAGACCTTGGGGTTTAGCAGGGAAGTTTAAAACCAAACGCTGTTTGTCTGTCCTGCTCCTGGCACCCCCGGGTCCTGCCGGGGTTGCCATAGCAGTTAATCCATTCACAACGGTCACCAATGCTGCAGATTTTAGCAACAACCGTCGCGGGCGCAACCGGTGTGACTGGGGCTCTTGGGAATGCAGAGGCTACCACTGCAGGCAGGTAGGGTCAAAGACATTTATTTATGCCGAGTCGTGCCCTTCTTTAATAAAATAAAGGAGATTAGAGCCAATCAGGAGAGCAGACACCAGTTTTCGGACTCAGCTTGACTTTTCAATAAACAATTCAGGCTGAGGCAAGACCTGAGACTGATGAGGTCCAGGAGCTTGCAGAGAAGCAGCTGCTTTGTATCGGGCATCGGTAAAGTGGGGATGCACCCTGGGCATCCTGGTGAACACCCAGCCCGTCCTGGTCACCCCCGGCATCGGTTAACTCAAGGTCAACACAGGCTGGCACTTTCCAGGGGAAGTTGCTCTTATATACAAAAATCCACGATTGTTTCATTGCCGTCTGCTTTCTGGATGCAGTTGAAGCTCCTCATCGCTATCAGGCTCAAGTACGGGTTAATGAGAAATGTTTTAGATGAAGAGATCTGCTTTCTGAACGCACTTTTAGGCAAGTTGAAGTGAACTGTTTAGGTCCCTGCCGCCCTTCTCCAGGCACACACACACACACAAAACCTAAACAGGCTCTTCCAGCTCCCATTTTGAAACTTTTACCCATCTTTGTGTCACAACACCCTAAGCTTAAGAGGCTAGGAAGGAGTTTAATACGCCTGCAAAGGCACCGAGACTTTCCCCGTTGACCCCAAGTGATGTGCTGTTGCTGTTTTTTTCATTTGAAAACTGGAAGGAAAAGAGCAGCTGAAATAAAGCCATGGAATAGAAACAGTCGGAGACGTGCAAAGCCCTGCTTCTACCCATGGTGGGGATTTCCCTCTGACACCCAGCTCTCCGCTTGGCTGCCTGGTAGGGGCTCTGAGAATGCTTTTGTTTGGGACAAAAAGGAAGAGAAGAATCTCCTTGTCTATCGCGGGGAAATTTGGGTCTCTGCAGCAGATGGTGGGAAAGGAAAAGCAATCTTTGAGGCCAGTGCAGGCTGAGCTGAAGATTCCCCATTTGGCTGGGGAAGCACCCCAGGAATGAGCTGCTCTTTGCTGGTGAGCGGGGGGTCCTCACATCAACCCTCCAGCTGGAAGCACCGACGCAGAGGAGCAACCCCAACAGTGTGTGCCTGGGCCCTGGGCTCCTGGCTCCAAGTTGATCTCCCCTTCAAGCACTCTGCGAAACTAAAATGCTATCTAGAAAAGCAGCAAGGGGCTGGGACAGCGTGTGCTTCCCCCTGCAAAGCACCAGCTCGCTGCGTGCCGGAGCCCGTTAATTGCGCGCGGCAGGACTTCCATCAGCACCACGGGGCTGCGTCGGAAGTGTCGCTCCTGCACTCTAATTGATGCTCTAAAGCAGACAAAAGCGTCACACAGGAAGCAAAGCCTAAGAAAATAAAAAAAAAAAACCATGAGAAAATCAGTCTACATAACAGAGCTCTTCTCCCAGTTCAGCAGCTGTGCGAGGCACGCAGAAGAGTCGCGAGATGTCCTAGGATCATCCTCGGAGTGATGTTCCCTTACTGCCAGGCACAGGCTGGCCCCACAGGGGCTCTCAGTGACAAAACACACAGATGTGGGGAAGCTTAGCCCCAGGAAAAATGAAGTCATTTGTCCAAAGCTGCAGAGAAGATCAATGGCAAGGCAATACCCTGGAAGACCTAGAGAGCCTCGGAGTCCAGGGCATTCCGTGTCAGGTCTGGTCCAGGTGGGACTCTAGCCAAAGTGCTCCCCACACTCTTTAAATCACTAGCACACAGGGAGGAAACACATGCTCATCCTAATAGCCCACGCCAGCCTTTAACTGGGGTCAGAAAGACTCTGGGCTTAGAGACAGGGTTAAGCACAGATCCCCAGACCTAAGTAGCTTGTACCAGTCATGGCATATCTACCAGTGGCCAGCATAGAAGAGCGGCCAAGCTGAACATCCACCTCTTGACATCTGTCCGATGCTGGATCTTGCAAATTCCAGCGTGGAGCTGACTTCCCTCGGAAAACTTCTGCAAATCCACATTGGTTTTGGCTCCCCTCCAGTCCTTTGCTCTTTGGAAACCCATGCGCCCGTGCAGGTGAACTCGTGGGCTGTAGTGCTTGGCCAGGAGGAACTGCGTGTTTCAGAACCATATGGGGAGAAAATAAAAACCTGCTGAGGTCTGCATTTTGCAATGAGTGCAAGGTCTTTTCTACAGATGTTAGTGTGAGAACCAGCCAGAACGGGCTGAGATAACATGCCCTTGGTGAATGAGGTAGAACAAAGGTAGAGTAAATTGTTATGGGCGATTAATGAATATTTCCAAAGACAAGTCATTAAGACTCACTAGCTCCTTTACACAAAGTCCCTTGGCTACCTAGAGATGGCCTAAACTACCTCATTGTACTGAAATTAGCAGAATTAAATTGCTGGTACCTGCGGAACATCTGGACTAAGCTCTGCACTGACACAGGGACTGCGCACTGGAGAGGTCCGGCGATGGACTGAAGAGCACCTTCTCGGCAGTTTCAAAGCAAAGAAAGAACGCCTGAGCAAACCTAAACTCCAGAAAAGGATTCTCCAGCGTGGCTCTACACCACCGTGCTGCTCCCTCCGAGTTCAGCAGCCCGCCATGTGTCTTGGGCAGGCCCAGATGCTACGGGAACACAGCGAGAGCAGAGAGCTTGGGGGAGCGTGGTGGCTGCAGGTTTGCAGCCTTGCCAGACTGAAGGGAATCATAGAATCACAGAATATTTTGGGTTGGAAGGGACCCCTAGAGGTCACCTAGCCCAACCCCCCTGCAGGAGCAGGGACACCTTGAACCACATCAGGTTGCTCACAGCCCCGGCCAACCTGGCCTGGAATGTTCCCAGGGATGGGGCCTCCACCCCCTCTCTGGGCAACCCCTGCCAGGGTTTCACCACCCTCATTGCAAAGAATTTCTTCCTTAGATCCAGTCTAAACCCCCCCTGCTTCAGTTTAAAGCCATCCCCCCTTGTCCTGTCCCAGCTGGCCCTACTAAAAAGCTTGTCCCCCCCTTTCCTCTGGGCCCCCTTGAAGCCCTGAGCGGCCGCACTCAGCTCTGCCCGCAGCCTCCTCTGCTCCAGGCTGAACACCCCCAACTCTCCCAGCCTGGCCTCAGAGCAGAGGGGCTCCAGCCCTTGGAGCATTTTAGTAGCCTGGCATGGTCTGGAGCGGGGAGTGGGCAGGAGCAGTACCCGGGAGGCTTGGGGTTTGTTCTCAGCCTGGTGACCTTAACGAGTTATTTCACATCTCTGTGCCTCAAATGGGAATAATGTGATGTAAAACGTGTTGAAAGTTTAGAAAAACAAAATTGCTCTACTAAGCCAGCTGCAGTCATTGGATGGCGTAGGAGCTAAGATGCTAGAGAGGGACTGAAGAGATTTGAATTCAGTCTCCCCGCTAAGCCATAGGCTCCTTGTGTATATTTGGGTGCATCAGCTTATGCTCCCTGTGCCTTGGCTCCCCATTTCACACACACAGTTGTGAGGCTGGCAGATAAGACGATTAAGGCTGTATAAGAACTTTGAGACTTTATTCCATCACTCAAAGAATTTGGGGCGAGGATACATCCTTGTAACTTCCCGGACAGATTTGCCAAAGAAAATCCAGCCTTCAAGGCTTCTGCTCAGGGACGGATGACATTTCTCCTTTCCACCTCTAGTAAGTTCAGTGACGGAGCCGCTCAAGTGCACGTCAAAATAAAGAAGAGGAAGGAAGATGGGAAAAAAAACCCCAACTCTGTCCTTACAAAAATTTTTCAAGGAAAAAGAAAATCCACCTTGACATTTTCAGCTTCCATGGGGGGCAAAGTGTAGCATGGGGAATTTAAAATAGAAATACTTCATACCCTGCTTTATACGTCTGCTAGCGGAGGTACTTTAAAAAAAAAAAGAAATCCCAGCAGGTCTGGAATTCAGATGTTTTAGAGAAAAATCTTTGCTTTATTTTCAGAGCTCTTTGGTTTTGAGAGACGGGGCAGTGGCTTTCCACGGGACTTTGGTGGGTCCACCCCTAAGCCAACCTCCGCTGCTCTGGGGTCCTCCCTGCATCAGCTCCCCCGTGCAGACTTCCCACATGGAGCCCTGCTCCTGAAAAGTGCCTTACGGGATAAGGAAAGGGGAAGGACAAACCAAGAGAGAAAAGGGACGGGGAAAACTCCCCCGGGAGACGCAAGGAGGTCTCCCCAGGACGGCCCCTCCCAGATTTTCCTTTAGTGGATCCATACTTTTGATCAGGACTTGACCTCCCTTTTGATTGCTTTCACGTGCCAATAGCAAAGACTGGAGCACATCTGGTCAGGGCAGATGTAGTGGCAGTAATTGCCGTTCGTTTTCGGGCAGGTGCATTACCAGGTAATGCTTATCAGCTGCCAAAGCCTCAGCTACTAAAGGCATCTGCTGAGCCCTCCGTGCTCCCTCCCATCAAGTCCTACATGGAAAACCACAAGGTGAGGAAGGGAAAAGGATGCGGATGATTCACGCACCGATGGCAATTGCTTCCTATAAACCCCCACATGACGGCATTTTCACAGAATCCCAGAATCCCAGCATGGCAGGGGTTGGCAGGGCCCTCGGGAGCTCCCCCAGTGCCACCCCCCTGCCCAAGCAGGCTCACCCAGAGCAGGGGGCACAGGACAGCGGCCAGGCGGGGGTTGAAGATCTCCAGAGAAGGAGACTCCACAGCCCCCCTGGGCAGCCTGGGCCAGGGCTCCGTCACCCTCCAAGTCAAGAAGTTCTTCCTCACGTTCAACTGGAACCTCTTCTGCTTCAGTTTGTGCCCATTGCCCCTTGGCCTGGTGCTCGCACCACTGCAAAGAGTCTGGCTCCGTCCTCGTGACCCCCACCCTTGAGATATTTGTAGGTGTTGATGAGATCCCCTCTCAGCCTTCTCTTCTCCAGGCTGAACAAGCCCAGCTCCCTCAGCCTTTCCTCCTAGGGGAGATGCTCCAGTCCCCCCATCATCCTTGTTGCTCTCCTCTGGATTCTCTCCAGGAGTTCCTCATCTTTCTTCATACCGGGATATCGCGGGGCTACCCATTGAAGGGGCCCAGAACTGGACGCAAGGCTCCAGGTGGGGTCTCACCAGGGCAGAGCAGAGGGGGAGGATAAGTGCGGCGACGGCTGGAACATCTGCAATGCACGGGTATCGCACGGCCCCAGCAGCAGGCAGGCAGGTACGGGCAGAGGGCTGGAAACCCAAAAGGCAGAGTGGGGTTCTACGCATGAAAACCTCGAGAGCAGCGAATGAGAGGCACGGCTCGGGTGGAAGCTGTGCAACAGTGCAAGGGGTTGAGTGCTTTGGGAGGAAGCAGTGGAAACTGCGGCCAGGTGAATGCTGCTGCTCAGAAAAACAAATCTTGTTATTGCGAGAGGAAGAAGGCCGCCGTGTCTCCGATCCGACCAAAAAAACAGCCATACAAAGGAAAACAATGACAAGAAGCCCCCTCCTTGTCCCAAAGCTTTCAAAGAGCAGGAAGGCCAGTGTTTCTGCCAAAGCTATTTAGAAAAACAGGAACTGGGCGGGGGGGAGGTCGTGGGGAACCAACTTTCAAAACAAATCTCCGCTAAAACAGGCAAATTGTGAGAACGTCTCTGCCTGCTGTGGAGCGGGGTCTGGCCCCCGGCAGCACTGCCCTGACCCCACCGAGTGCTCGGAGCCCTCAGCTGCCTGCGGCTGCCTCTGCTGTCCCAGCACCGCGTTCGGCACGCGCCCACGGCCCCCCCAGAGCCCCCCGAGCCCAACTCCAGCCTCCTCGGCACCACTAGGGTGCTTCCCCCCTGGAGGCCGCACTGGGTGGGATGGCACCCGGGGGGACCATCCCACCACGGCTGGCACCAGGGATGGGGGAGAGCTCTGCCAGACCGGGCGAAGACCCCTCTGGCCTCCCCGTCCGTGCCAGGCAGGGGTGGTGGCAGCACCCCCCAAGGTTCAGCTCCAAACGCATGCGCTGCTCTTGGCAAACCTGAGGCGGTGGAGCGGGGAGGCCCCTGCTAAATGCTTTCTTTGCATTTTCCATTAACTTTTCTGCTTTTCCCCCGCCGCTGGTACCTGGAACAGCATGGCTATTCCCCATGCAGAGCTGCCGCTTGTTTCCCGCTGTTGTTCGCAACCAAAGCCCATGCCAGCCCTGCCCGAGGGCCACGGGAGGCTGGGTGATTCCTTCTTCCATGCCAGCACTCCTTGCACCTTAGGTTGCTGGTTCGGGCCATTCCTGTGCTCAGCACCCCCCGGCACCGCTGCAGACCGAACCGCAGACCACAGGAAGCCCATAACCTTTCCAGGACTCCCCAAGCCCTCCCAGGACTGGCCCCAGGGCTCAGCCAGCCCAAGGCTTGGGGAAGGGCTCACCAGCATGGTGGCTCGGCTTTGCCTGCTCAGCCAGGCACCCCATGGGGACCCGGCTGGAATTGCCCCATGCCGAGCAGAGGTGCCCACGCCCCATGCGTGGCTGCACCCCAGCCTTGATCTTAAAGGTCTTTTCTAACCTAGACTATTCTATGACTCTGTTGGTCTGAAGTTGCACCAGAGCAGGTTTAGGTTGGACATTAGGAAAAATTTCTTCCCCGAAAAGGCTGTCAGGCTCTGGAATGGGCTGCCCAGGGAGGTGGTCGAGTCCCCATCCCTGGAGGGATTTAAAAAAAGGAGAGATGAGGTGCTTAGGGCCAGGGTTTAGTGGTGGGATGGCAGGGTTAGGGGAACGGTTGGACGTGATGATCTCAAAGGTCTTTTCCAACCTAGACGATTCTATGATTCTGCTGGAGATGTCTCCAGCGGCTGTGCAAGCTCCTGCTCCTCACACAGCTCTCTGCTTTCCTTCCCCAGCCCACGGCGACCCCGAGGAGCCGAAGCAAAGCCACGAGACAGGTGAGGACCCAGCCAGCCCTGGCGGTGGGGACAACTTTGCAACCTCTGGCACGAGCAGCCGCGGCGAGCCCAGCCTGGCTGCGGACGCAGACGAGACCGTCCCAGACAGAGACCCCCAGTCAGAGGCAAGGGATCCCAGCCCCACTGACTCCTTGCCCTGGCCAGAAGCCCCCGAGGAGTGTCCAGCCCGCCCCAACACCCTGGACTTCTCCAAGTCCCTGAAGAAGCTACAGGAGGTGAAGCAGACGGGGCAAAGGCAAAACAGCGAGCAGGCAGCAGTGAAGGAGAACGGGGTGGAGGTCAGCCCCGCGGTGGCGGCGGCCAGCGAGGAGCGGCGGGTGCTGGAGTCTGAGCTGGGGAAGTGCATCGAGGACTTGCGTAAGATCAAGATCCCCGTCGCCTTTCCCAACAAGAAGCGGCAATGGCAGAGCGAGCTGCTGAAGAAATACCAGCTGTGAGAGGAGACCTCCTCCCCCGCCCCGGGGAAGGATGTCCCCCGGTGCTTTGAGTGTCTCCGCCGATGTCCCCCGGGTAGCAGGTGGCAGAGGCTGTCCACGCTCCCGAAATGAGGCGTGGGGGTTGTGTTAAGCCCATCCAGCAGTCGAAAGGGTTAGGAGCCTACCCCCACGACAGAGTGCTCCTTCCCACGGCCGTCGGGAGGGTTGCACGATGGCTTCAGCATAAGGTGGAGGGGTGTAGAAAAAGGGAGGAGGTCCAGGGTGAACATCCAGGGCCACAGCTACCATCCAGCAGAAGTTCCCACGTTTATGAGACTGAATTTTCCTGGCATTTTACATAATAAAATGTAGTTGGTGTCGAAAATTAATTTCAGTCTCCTCATCTCCTTTGGTGCAGATGTTTGGACTTCACTGTTCAGAACTCTGCAAGTGGTTTAGACATTCAGCGTTACTGAAATTAATGGAATCTGTGTATCTGACTCCCCTATGTTCTTGCCAACACTTCTCCGTCTGTAACGTTTGCAGCTGGATTCAGCAAAACCTTTTCCTGAGAGGTCATGATGTTTTGCAGATATTTTCCTTTCCTTACACAAATGCTGGAATGCTGCCCAACCTTGCCTTCGGGCCTCCAGCCAGAGAGGAGCTGGTGAGAGGGAGGGTGCTGCCCCAGGAAGCCATGGCCAAGCCGGCCACCATTGTCCCCGATGGCCAAGGAGCCCCACCTTGAACAGAGCTCAGGTGTTTATGGGGCTCCTCCACAGGATGGGTGACCCTCTGGGTGTGTTCCTGTGGGTCAGGATCAGGGGAGGAGGTGGGAGGGTGACTTTCGGGTGGGGGCATGTTACAGACCACCCCATCAGGGTGAGGAAGGGCACAAAGCCTTTAAACAATGCGAGGAAGACTCCTCCGAGTGACAAATTCTCATGGAGACTTCAACCTCCCTGATCCCTGCTGGAAGGACAACGGGTCACGATGCAAGCAGTCCCAGAGATTTATGGGAAGTTTCATGGATAACTTCATGTCAGAGGTGCTGGGTGGCCCAACTGGGGGATGCACAGCTGGATACTGGGGGAAGACCTAGTTAGGGTTGTGATAGTCAATGGCAGCTTTGGTGCCAGCAGTTGGAAATAGTGGTTTCCAAGGTTCTGGGAGGAGCAAGGAAGGTAAGCAGCAGAGCACAGACCTTGGCTGGCCCGAACGGCGACCACACTTGTCAGTCTGTTCCCTGTCACCCATGGGAGCCCCATGAGACAGCCCCCCCTGTCCTGCACCCCACCACTCCCAGCACCTGCCTTGTCCCCCAGCAGGACAGAGAAGTCCATTGCTCTGCAGATACAGCAACCTTCCTCACCCCCCTTCCTGGCCGCGGCGCCTGGGGCGATTCAGGGAAACCCCTGCACGTGGCAGAGAGAACACCTCATGCTCTGGCTGTGACCTCCAAGCAGCTCCTCAGATGGCAAATGATCTTTTTTTCAGATTAAATTTTTTTCAGATTAAATGAAAACGAATGAAACAAAAAAAAACCAACCCTGCCAAGTGTTTGCTGTGGTGAGGCTCTGCCAGGAACGAGGAATTGCTTGGCCCCCTGGGGAGAGGATGAGGAGGCCGGCTCCACATTCTTCTTCCTTTTATTTGCAGCCATGCTCGGGAAGTGTTTACAAGAATGTGAAGAGCTGGAGCGGCGCAAGATAATGCCAGGGCAGAGCTGGCAGCCAGCGAAAGGCTCCGTAAGGTGGGGAAACCACATCCTCCCCTGCACAGGACCTTCAGTTCCCAGGGGACAGACAGACACGGAGCAAAAAGTGCCATGGGACGGGGCTGAGCCAGAGGCCATCAGATCTGGAGCCTGTCCACGGCTGTGCTGGAGGCACGTCAGCAGAAAGAGCTGCAGAAGCCATTGCTGGTGCTAAAACCAGCTGCCAAACGTCCCCGCAGCCTATCTGGCCGTTGAAGGCAGCCCCATCTCAGCCTGTTTTCCCCAAGACTTGTGCCTCAGGGGTCACAGCTTCTCCCCACCCCCAGACATGCTCCAGCTGGGCTCTTCCATGTGCTTTGCTCAGCCTCCAGCTACAAGAAACACCAGCCCTGCCACAAAACCGATTCCTCGGTGGCGGGGGCAGAGTGGCTTTTGGGAAGGAAGGGGTGGCTTGCTCCCGGCAGGAGGCTCTGGAGGCCCCTCTGCACCCTTGCCAGCACTCTCTGATGGCACCCATCACACCGGCAGGTCACCGCTCTGCTTGCAGGCACTGAGGAGTGGAAGACTTGGCCCTTCTTGACCAGCACAAGAAGGACATGGACCTGTTGGAGCGGGGCCAGAGGAGGGCTACTAAAATGCTCCGAGGGGCTACTAAAATGCTGCGAGGGCTGGAGCCCCTCTGCTCTGAGGCCAGGCTGGGAGAGTTGGGGGTGTTCAGCCTGGAGCAGAGGAGGCTGCGGGCAGAGCTGAGTGCGGCCGCTCAGGGCTTCAGGGGGGCCCAGAGGAAAGGGGGGGACAAGCTTTTTAGCAGGGCCAGCTGGGACGGGACAAGGGGGGATGGCTTTAAACTGAAGCAGGGGAGGGTTAGACTGGATCTAAGGCAGAAATTCTTTTCCAGTGAGGGTGGTGAAACCCTGGCAGGGGTTGCCCAGAGAGGGGGTGGAGGCCCCATCCCTGGGAACATTCCAGGCCAGGTTGGCCGGGGCTGTGAGCAACCTGATGTGGTTCAAGGTGTCCCTGCTCCTGCAGGGGGGGTTGGGCTGGGTGACCTCTGGGTGTCCCTTCCAACCCAAAACATTCTATGATTCTATGATCTTCGAGCCAGCCAGTTCTGCACGCGCACAAAGATAAATGGATTCCTCTTAAACTCTTACATTCGTGGGCTAAGCAACTAGACCCAGCAAGCAAGTTCATCAGAGGAGGCATCATCAAACTACGAAAGGCCAATTTCCATTCCCCCCCCCCCCATTTGTTTTGCTGTTCCCAGCTGGAATTGCGATTTGGGAACAGAAATGGCTGAGGGAGTTTTTAGGGACAACCTATTGCAACCTATTGCTGGGGAGCAAAAGCACTGCAACCTTTGGCAATTTTTCCTGTTGTATCTCATGGAATAGCATGGAAGGGGCTGTCCAGCTGGGTGCTTGGCGCTCCAGCCCAGCTTTGAGCCTCTCTACATCCCCGAGGATGGACTGAGGTGTCCACAAATTAATGGGAAGATGCCTTGATACACCAGCTGCCCTGAGCTGTGGTCGGGATCCTTATCGCTCCATTGGCTGCATGCTGGAAAGGCGGGAGCTTGAGCCCCAAACCGTCATCAGAAATGCCCCAGTGTGGATTTCCGAGGCTCACGGATAAATAAAGAAGTTTGGTGCCTCCAGCAGCAGCATCTGAAATTCTACGTGGCGTAATTTTTCTGTGCTTCCTTCCTAAGCTGCAGCAGCTCCTCTAGTGACTGGTGGGATTAGAAATGAAAATGCTCCCAATGATGTCAAGGACTGAAGCATCTGGGAGGAAATGGGCCTTGTGTCCCATTGGCTTTGGAGGAGAGCACGGAAAAAAATACCGATTTCCTGGGACATGAAGATAAATGAGAATAAATTCCGGCCACGCAACGCTCCCGGCCAAGATGTACTTTGTGCACAGGGACGGCGGGGGAGCAGAGCTTCCAGGGGGAAACCAGGGGCTTTGAAGCACATTTACCCTGGGGGGGGGGTTGCCTTGAGTTGTTTGCCTTCACCGCCGCGCTGGAAGAGGGAATGAAGAGGGCTTCAGTGCTTGGTGACCATTCTCCCGGTCTGCCTGGAAATAGAGTCATAGAATTACTTTGGTTGGAAAAGACTTTTAAGATCATTGAGTCCAACCTTTAACCTAACCCTGCCATCCCACCACTAAACCCTGGCCCTAAGCACCTCATCTCTCCTTCTTTTAAATCCCTCCAGGGATGGGGACTCGACCACCTCCCTGGGCAGCCCATTCCAGAGCCTGACAACCCTTTCGGGGAAGAAATTTTTCCTAATGTCTAGAAATAACCTCCTTCCCAAAGGGTGAGGGCAGAGCTGGGCAGCACGTGTTGGAAAGGGTGGCTGGGGATGCCAGGATGACCAGGAGCCATGGGGAGGAGGTGGGTATCACCCGTCTCGGATGGTCCTCTGCTCTCTGGGAGCAGCAGGAGTCCCTGCCTCGGGCTGGCCCCTGGCACCGGCCACTGTGCCAGCAGGGACAGAGGGAGTTCAAACCCTGCCGGAGGTGCCTGAAATATTTATACTCGACACACACAGGGCTCATTCAGCATCACAGAGCGTTCTCAGCCAGGAACAGCTGGCAAACTGACTCATTCCTGTTTATCCTTCAATATTTGTCCTTCTTTATCCAAAACAGCGCTCTGTTTCGGGGAATTTATTCTCATTTATCTTCACGTCCCAGGAAATTGGTATTTTTTTCCATGCTCTCCTCCAAAGCCAATGGGACAGAAGGCCCATTTCCTCCCAGATACTTCGGTCCTTGATATCAGTGGGAGCATTTTCAGGTTTACACATACCAGGGGTAGAGCCTGACTCACCCCCAGCAGAGCCCCAGGCACGGGGTCAGGAAATTCAGTCTGGTTTCTGCTGGGGACCTGCTGTGTGTTGCTGGAAACATCAGGTGCTCGCTGTTGGTGCCCTTCTCCCCCTCGCCAGCGCTTGCACGTCATCTTTGCCGCCAGCGTGGGGACAGGTGCCTGACGGCAGCAAGGTCGCGCCAGGCTTCTTGCCTGCAGCCATGAGCTGGTCCCCATCCTGGTGACGGTGCGGGAGAATCAAAGGCCATCGGGACACAACGCTGTCCCCTGCCAAGGAAAGAAACATCTCAGCTTCGTCTCTCTTATTTGTTTTCCACGAATGCCTCGGCTTTGCTTGAGCAGCAGGAAGCCATTAATTACCCAGTGACAGTGTTCCACAAGCATCCCTTAATTGAATGCCATTATCCCTTAATTAATTAAATACCAATTAATTACCGGGAACATTGCATGACATGTAACAAATGCCATCATCTACTTGAGACAGAATAATTTAAAACCCGGTGAGCATGGCCCAAATTATAATAACCAGGAATTATCCAGCAAAGAAAACAAACGATCTTCGTGCCGTTTCCCTCGGCTGGGAGGCGCTTGTGGGGAGACCCCCACACACACCTTCAGACTCGCATCCCTCTGGGAAAGCTGGAGGGGCTTTTGCTTTCCAAGCCAGCAGAAGCCTGGGCCGGCACGGCCCCAGCTGATTTCTCTGGTACCAATCATGGATGCAAAGCCAGTCCAAAACATCCCAGCAGGCTGGGCCTCCTGCCAGCGATGCTGAGGTGAAGGAACCGAACTATTTCATGGGCACGCAATGGTGAGAGAAGTGGCCACCTCACTTGGTTCTGCAGCATTCGCACTCAGCGGAATTTTCATATGCAGGAAAATGCAAAATTTGGATTTTTATTCCTGATCTGGAGCAAACAGAAACTTCCTCCCCCCTCCCCCCATAGAGGAGAAACATTGAATTTCCATCAGTAACCTTGCAGGATGGGTTTCCGCCCGCAGCAGCACGGGGGTAGCCCTGCCCCAGAGCACCCCCTGGGCACAGGGACACAGGACACACGGTGTGAGGCGGGCGTCATTGCCATTTCCAGGGTGAAGCCATCGAGGATATGCTCCTGCCCCAAGCCTCGAGCTCTGGCCACCCACTTTTGCCCTCTTAGGGCAAGACACCCCCAACCACCACGGGCTGGGTCCTCTGCTCACTTTGGCAGCCCAGGTTTCATGGCTGGAGCCGTGCCCTGTGCAATGAAACCCACGTCTTTGCTCCTTTCTTAGCCACGCAGGGGCAAAATCTCCCCGCTGCCGGTCAGCAAGCAGCCCCCAGGGCGAACGCACTGCAGGTTTTCAGCCCCTCCACACGTGGCAGCAATGGGGCAAAGCCTGGAAGAGGGGACAGGAGAAATCATGCCTGACCAATCTGATAGCCTTCTACGATGGCATGACCGGCTGGGTAGACGAGGGGAGAGCGGTGGATGTTGTCTACCTTGACTTCAGCAAGGCTTTTGATACTGTCTCCCATAACATCCTCATAGGGAAGCTCAAGAAGTGTGGGTTGGATGAGTGGACACTGAGGTGGATTGAGAACTGGCTGAATGACAGGGCTCAGAGGGTTCTGATCGGCGGGGCAGAGTCCAGTTGGAGGCCAGTAGTTAGTGGAGTTCCCCAGGGCTCAGTACTCGGCCTGGTCTTGTTCAACTTGTTCATCAATGACCTGGCCGAGGGGACAGAGTGCACCCTCAGCAAGTTCGCTGATGACACCAAACTGGGAGGAGTGGCTGATACACCAGGAGGCTGCGCTGCCATTCAGTGGGACCTGGACAGGCTGGAGAGTTGGGCGGAGAGGAACCTGATGGAGTTCAACAAGGGCAAGTGACGAGTGCTGCCCCTGGGGAGGTCGAACCCCAGGCACCAGTACAGGCTGAGGGCTGACCTGCCGAAAAGCAGCTCTGCCCAGAGGGACCTGGGGGTCCTGGGGGATGACAAGCTGACCATGAGCCAGCAGGGTGCCCTTGGTGCCAAGGTGGCCAATGGTATCCTGGGGTGCATTAAGAGAAGTGTGTCCAGCAGGTCGAGGGAGGTTATCGTCCCCCTTTACTCTGCCCTGGTGAGACCCCACCTGGAGCTCTGTGTCCAATTCTGGGCTCCCCAGTTCAGGAAAGATGAGGAACTCCTGGAGAGAGTCCAGAGGAGGGCAACAAGGATGATAAAGGCACTGGAGCATCTCCCCTAGGAGGAAAGGCTGAGGGAGCTGGGCTTGTTCAGCCTGGAGAAGAGAAGGCTGAGAGGGGACCTCATCAACACCTACAAATATCTCAAGGGTGGGGGTCACGAGGAGGGAGCCAGACTCTTTGCAGTGGTGCCCAGCGCCAGGACAAGGGACAATGGGCACAAAGTGAAGCAGAAGAGGTTCCAGTTGAATATGAGGGAAAACTTCTTTACTCTGAGGGTGACGGAGCACTGGAACAGGCTGCCCAGGGGGGTTGTGGAGTCTCCTTCTCTGGAGATACTCAAAGCCCGCCTGTACGAAGTCCTGTGTAACATGCTCTAGGAGAACCTGCTTGAGCAGGGGGGTTGGACTGGGTGATCTCCCGGGGTCCCTTCCAACCGTTGTGATTCTGTGATTCTGTGATTCTGTGAAGTCCCCACGGTCTCGCGACGCTCAGCCGCATGGAAAGGCAGCAAAGCCCGGCACGTGCCAGCTTCCCCCATCCCCACCAGGCTGGCGAGTGGGATGCAGCCATGCAGGAGTTAAAGCCTTACGGGGCTCTGAACCCTCTGCCAGCCAAGCGGAGATAACAGCCTTTCTCAGATGGGCGCTTAATGGCCGTAAGGGAGGATTGTAAATGGATTATGTTTTTATTTTAAACCAGCAGTAAAGCCAGGAACAGATCCAGAAGAGGGGAAACAAAGGCACGCACGTGGATGCGAAAGGCAAAAAATGGAGTAAGTAGCCTTCCAGAAGTACCCCCTTGCATGAATATCCCTAAAGGCTACCATCAGACCACCAGTTACTTTTGGTCCCCGGGAGAAATCCCGCAGTCGCTAGCTCTTGTTCTTGTGGGGGACCTCATCTCACCAGATGTCTGCTGGGAACACATTTCGGTGGAGGGGGAGGAGTCTGGGAGGTTCCCAGAGTGCGGGGGAAGAGACCTTCCCGACACAGCGGGTGAGGGGGCCAGCTTGGAAGGGGCCCCGCTGGAGCTGTTGGGTGCAACCAGAGGACTGGTCGGTGATGTGATGGTTGGAGGGTGTCTTGGGCATAGCAATGGTGAAATGGTGGAGTTTTCGATTCTTGGTGAAGTAAGGAGGGGGGTCAGCAGAACTGCTGCCGTCGACTTCCAAAGGGCAGATTTTGGCCGGTTTAGGCGCCAGGCTGGCAGAGTCCCTTGGAGGCAGTCCTGATGGGCAAAGGGGTCCAGGAAAGCTGGACATTCTTCAGGAAGGAAATCTCAAAGGCACAGTAGCAGGACATCCCATGTGCTGAAGGATGAGCTGGCGGGGAAGAAGATGGGCCTGGCTGAACAGAGAGCTTTGGCTGGAACTCAGGGAAAAAAGGAAGAGTTTGTGACCTTTGGAAGAAGGGGCAGGCAACTCAGGAGGGCTACAAGGATCATAGAATCATAGAATCACAGAATGTTTTGGGTTGGAAGGGACCCTTAGAGGTCATCTAGTCCAACCCCCCCGCAGTGAGCAGGGACACTGCTAACTAGATCAGGTTGCTCAGTGATGTTGTGAGGTTATGCAGGGAGAAAATTAGAAGGGCCAAAGCCCAGCTGGAACTTAATGTGGCTACTGCTGTAGAAGAGAATAAAAATGTTGCTATAAATATATCAGCAGCAAAAGGCAGGGTGAGGAGAATCTCCATCCTTTGTTGGATGCTGGCGGAAAAGGACCTGGGATTGTTGGTCAACAGGTGGCTGAATATGAGCCAGCAGGGTGCCCAGGTGGCCAAGAGGGCCAAGGGCATCCTGGATTCTATCAGGAGTGGTGTGGCCAGCAGGAGCAGGGCAGTGACCGTGCCCCTGTGCTGGGCACTGGGGGGGCCACGCCTCGAATGCTGGGGTCACGGTTGGGCCCCTCCCTCCCCGAAGGACCTGGAGGGGCTGGAGCGTGTCCAGAGAAGGGCAGCGGAGCTGGGGAGGGGTCTGGAGCCCCAGGCTGCTGGGGAGCGGCTGGGGGAGCTGGGGGGGTTCAGCCTGGAGCAGAGGAGGCTGAGGGGAGCCCTCATCGCTCCCTACAAGTGCCTGAGAGGAGGGGGGAGCCGGGGGGGGCGGGCTCTGCTCCCATGGAACGGGTGATGGGACGAGGGGAAATGGCCTCAAGTTGTGCCAGGGCAGGGTGAGGTTGGCCCTGGGGAACAATTCCTTCCCCAAAGGGCTGTCAGGCACTGGAAGGGGCTGCCCAGGGAAGGGGTCGAGTCCTCACCCCTGGGGGGATTTAACAGTCAGGCAGAGGCGGTGCTGAGGGCCAGGGTTTGGGGGTGGGATGGCAGGGGTAGGGCAACGGTTGGGCTGGGGGAGCTTCAAGGGTTTTTCCAACCTCAATGATTCTGTGACACCTTTCATCTGACCCAAGTGCCTGCGCTCTTACCTTGCAAGGAGACCTTCACCATAGGACTGCTTATGAACTCACGCTGCCTCTTTCTTCAGGAAGCTCCCGCTGCCAGTAGGAAAATCAACCCATGTCAAGGAAAGGTTGGGGGCGGTACTCCAGGAGAGCTATTTCCAGTTGGCAGCAGTTTATCCACCTCGGACACCTCCTCAAGGATGCTTTTCCCGCGCAGGATGGCATCAGCCCAAGGCAGCCGTGCCCTCCCAGACTTGGGAAGGGAATTTAAGCTGCACAAGCAAGTTGCTTGCAGGTGACAGAGCGATTTGCAAGTAAGAATCAGGGCTGGTTTAGCACAGCAGTCTCGGGAATGCCCTTCAGAAGACGGCGCGGTCAACCGCTTGGCTCTGCAAAAGCGATGCAGAGGTTTCCCAGGCGGTCTCAGGAATTTAGGCACATCTTCCACCCTTTTTCGCAGTGGTCAGGCCTGGGAGTCTTCCCAGGCTCCCCCATAAGCCTCGCGCACACCCAGGATGCAATAAATCGTACGCATTGCCCGCAGAGACGGGTAAAACAAAATGAGCTGCCGAGTGCAGGCAGGGAACGGCGACGGGCAGATGTGGTCACAAACACTTGGATGACCGTACCATAAGTCAATTAATGCCAGCAACTTCCCAGATCTTTTTCCTACCCCAAAGGTACTAAAAAACCCCACTGTCGCTCCACTCCCCAGTCCCAGCCAGAGCCAGCACATTTTTAGGGGAGTGGCTACAATGTTTAGGGCTCGGGAAACTTGAAACTGCGTATTTTTGTTTGGAAAAACAGAATGCCTGATCCAAATGGTTCATTGTGCAGCCAGCGAGGAGAAAAGAAGCTGCTCTGGCCCAACGCATACAGTGATTTAATTGATATAACGACCCTAATGTTCTGCAAAAGGAACGTTGCAGCCCGAGTTGTGTCAAATAAACTCTTTTTTTTTTTCCTCTTTCGCAATTTGTATAATTTATGTCTATTTTCCAAGCACCAGGAGATTAAAATCAGGATCAATGAACTTCCTGGAAACTATAAGAGAAGACTCAGAGAAGAATCTTTTATGAAAAGGAGAAGCCCAGATTGGATGGGCTGGCGGGCAGAGGGGCTGCCGGAGCCCTCACAGAGGATCTTCACAAGGGCTGCTGCAAGCCAGAAGAGCTCAGCGACCATCCTGGGCTTGGCCAAAGCGGGCCAAGGAGGTGGCAGGGGAACAGAAGTTTCCTTCCCTTCCCACACATGGATTTTTCCTTGGTTTCGATGCCAGCCGCGGGCACCCTGCAGGCAGGAGAGGGAAGCCCCAGCAAGAAGGGGGGCCCATGCTGCTGCGGGCAGCCAGCCTTCAGGAATGACGGATGGGTCTCATCAGGAAAGAGAGAGAGATTGTCTTCCTCTTGGAAGAGACTAAATCATTTAGTTCCTATTATATTAACACCCAGAAAACCCAATGGGACTTTGCCTACATAAGGAAAACTTATGAGATGACCTCTAGGGGTCCCTTCCAACCCAAAACATTCTATGATTCTATGATTCTATGATTCTTATAGCCCATAACTAACCCCCATTAGTTACAGGCAGCGCCAGCCTAAACACTGCAGGGAAATTAAGCTGTTTTCTTTATTATTTTTTTTTCCATGCTCTCTTATTAGCAATGAAGAGCTTTGATCGCCCGGGACTCACCTCACCAGGCCAAGGCCAATGCTTTTATCTATTTCTACGGAGGGTTTTTTTCTCATCTCTTCCCTGTGCTGTTCCCCGCTCTCCACACTGCCGGAGCGCGACGCACTGGTGCAACGCGGAGGCGCCGCCAGTGCTCAGCCTTGGACGCTCATCCCAAAGTTTCCCTCCAGGACATTGCTTGTGCCAGGTCCTCAGGAGTCCCCTTCCCACCTCTGCAGGCACAAGAGCTGCAGAGCAAAGTGGGCTCGGCCACAGACCTCGTAGGTAGGGGACACATTGCTGAGGGCTGACGGAGGTCCTGGCTCCTAGTTAAGTCTCGTTATTTTTCCAGCTAATGCTATGTAATTTCACAGCAATTATGTATTACCCACAGGAAAAAAAAAAAAAAAAAGGCAAATTACGATGAGGAGGTGCAATGGGACCCGCTCACTGTTTAAAATGCAGGAACAGCCATGCACTGTAGCTGCTGTGTAATTAAATAAAACTCTCTCAGTAGATGAGAAAGCATTTCTTGAGCAGCTACTTGGTCCTCAGAAAAACCTGCCAAGAAGTTTTCAGCAGAAGCGTTTTCCACTGGAGCAGCAGGAAGGCATAGAAAACTAAGACACCTTGCAGAAATCCACTGAGAGGGGTGAAAACCAGAGCAAGTCTTGCGGCGCTCCCCATTCTGGACCACCGGTGCCAAATACGGCTTCCAACAGGTCAGATCAAATGAGTTTGCTTGGACCTTCTTGCTTCATGTAATTTACTTGAAGTTTTGTACTTGTATTGAGCCCTCAGCACAAGGAGGACATGGAGCTGTTGGAGTGGGGCCAGGGGAGGGCTACTAAAATGCTCCAAGGGGCTACTAAAATGCTGCGAGGGCTGGAGCCCCTCTGCTCTGAGGCCAGGCTGGGAGAGTTGGGGGTGTTCAGCCTGGAGCAGAGGAGGCTGCGGGCAGAGCTGAGTGCGGCCGCTCGGGCTTCAAGGGGGCCCAGAGGAAAGGGGGGGACAAGCTTTTTAGCAGGGCCAGCTGGGACAGGACAAGGGGGGATGGCTTTAAACTGAAGCAGGGGAGGGTTAGACTGGATCTAAGGAAGAAATTCTTTGCAATGAGGGTGGTGAAACCCTGGCAGGGGTTGCCCAGAGAGGGGGTGGAGGCCCCATCCCTGGGAACATTCCAGGCCAGGTTGGCCGGGGCTGTGAGCAACCTGATGTGGTTCAAGGTGTCCCTGCTCCTGCAGGGGGGTTGGGCTGGGTGACCTCTGGGGGTCCCTGCCCACCCAAAACATTCTGTGATTCTAGGATTCTATGATTCTGTGATTCTATGTTTATGGGCTAGGTATTAGCATGCGTGTAGCTTAGTGCAACGTTAACGTATGGATATGGTAATCTGTAACACAGCTGGCTTGCAGTTTTTATCCAGCTTTGCCCTTCCTGGAGTGAAACATCTTTACCTTACTGAGACGAAATTGTTCGTGTTATCGAAAGAGAACAATCTGGGGTTTTCGAGCTCCTGTCCTCTTTTTCTTTGTACCCCTCTCCTGCCTCGGATGTCTTCACTGCTGTTTACAGGGTCTCGTGCCTTGGCATCGGAGCGATGCTATAGGAATGTGGGCAGTTGGTGCTGATCCCTTGTGTTCAATCCTTCCCACCAAGGGGACCTCAAACACCTCCCAGACATTCCTGATTTCACCCTGGACTTCACGGCATAATCTGAAATGTGACCCTGCAGGGTCACTTTGGTGCAAAGAAGCTGGGCATGGCACGAAGCTCCAGAGGGGAGCAGGTTTGGTGCTGGACGAGCTCCTGAGGATGAGCTTATCCAGCCGTGCTGGCAAACTCTCCCGGCCCTCTGCCAGCTCACCTAGTGCGTCGCCTGACTTTCCCTGAAGGACTTGGTGTCTCCTTTGTTCCTCTGGTGAACTTTCTGAGCTTCCCAGGTACCGCAATGCCCGCAGCACTGCGAGACGTGCAGAGCAAAGCAGGAGGAAAGCGGGAGGAGAAATCTCCCTTGGGCCTGATGCTCTCACGGGGAGGGACCAGATGCAGGAGCAGGACCCAAGAAGAAGAGGAGCCAGGCTGGCGACTGGTGGGAAAAAGTGGCCTGGGAGCTGCCAGCCCCCTCCCCAGCTTTAATCCCCAGTGAGAAGCAAAGGTAAAATTACCCCAGTACAGCTGGGGTCTGCATCTGGACCATCACAGCCAGCGGGGGGGGGGGGGGGGGGGGAAGGCAACAGCCCGAAACCCCTTGCACAAAGTCCAGGCTGGCAGCAGGGCAGGGACTCTCCAAGCATCCCAGAGAAAGATTTATAGCCAAAATTTACTGCGTATTTCTCACAGGCTGATGATGGCTCCTATAAAAACCTTGCTGGCAGGTATCATGCGCGCAGAGTTTAATGCACATAAAGAGCAGATGTCTGTAGGTGGGGCTGCAGTGGAAGGGGCCCCCTGCAATATTTGGTACTTTTCCTCTGCTGACAAGAGCTCTTCCAAGACAGATAAAAGTCTTTTTGGCGGGTTTCTGACCAACCTGCAAGGTTTTAAGGTGAAATCGCTTTAAGCTGAGACAACTACAGACAAGTTGGGAAGTCAAGAATAATTTTGTTTGGGGCCGACACAACAGTGATTGAAAATGAAATGCCCTTTCGGGGCTGGGTGTCTGCCTGGATGCCCGCACCCCCCCCCTGGATGCCCGCATCCCTCCCTGGACAGCAGGCTTCTTCCAAGGGAGGGAAGGTGACCCCATGACAAGCGTTGCAACGAGGTTCCCGCACACCCTCCACACCCACGCCGTAAGAGTACCTATCCATCGCGCAGTTTCACAAATAATCGGGGGATTATTTCGGGGGACCTGCTAAGGTAGCTCTACCCCACATAGGGACACACATCTCCTTCTCCCAGCTCTGTTCTCGTCTATAAGCTCCGGCTGGGGCTTTATGCTCGCCCCCTATGGTCACGATGGCCTGTGGGCTTGCTCCCAGGTTCTCAGAAGAAGGCAGATGAGCGAAAAGCAGGAAAGCTGTTGGGTTTGCCTATCAAAGGGTCTCCGTGCAGCCCTGGCAGTGGTCATTAGAGCTTGAAAGCGTTGGGGGGGAGGGTTTAAAAAATTTATTTTGCGAGCATTTTCTTTGTTGAGCAGCCAGGAGAAAGGTGGGCTCTTGTAAATCTCGGCGGGCCAGCCCGCCTGTAAAATCAGATTAAAAAGGCAGAGCCCAGTGAGGGACGAAGGAGGTGGCTGGCACATGGGAACTCAGACCCTCTTGCATCACTTGTTTCATGAGTCCATCAAATCCTGGGAAGTCAAACAATCTCCCTTGAAAGCAGGTTTAAAAAAAAAAAAAGGGATCCCATCAATCCAAAGAGCATCGTTCCTTTAACATTTTAACGACCAGCCCAGAGAAGCACAGTGTATGAGAGATATTAAATGTCTCCCCCGTTAATAAAGAGTATTTACAAGAATACTTTTATTGCCAGCTGACATTTCGGTATCGAGCACAATGGGGTGGCTGTCACTGAACAGCACTTTCCCCCCTCCCCTTTTTTTTTGCATAGGGAATGTTAACTTCATTTTCTCAAGTAAGTGACCGGGATCAAGGGACGATTCAAGGACAGCAAGGAACACTCATCTCGGGAGGTGGGGACCTGGCCTGGTTTCTTCTCTCCTGTGAGAGGAGTGGGACTGCAGGGGGGTTCTGCAGTGGGACATGGGTAGCTGGGGTGTGGACATGAGGACATGGGCACCCAACACCCCTGTCCTCACGTTACCCACCTTGTATACCTTCAGCTTGATGCTAGGTACACTTCTAGACCCCCCCAAAAAAAAAAAAGAAAAGCCATGGCATGTTTTACACCTTACTGTCAGCAAGGTTTCCAGGCTTTGGCTGTGTCAGACATGGGCAGGCTTAAATGTCCAACAGCCCGGGCCAGAGCCAGATCTCCCTCCTGGCTTTGAGCCTGGTCAACAGGCAGAGAAACACCCCATGCATGAATAAAAAGGTGGCAAACCAAGGGCTCCAAGTGCTCCCTTGTGCCTTTGAGCCTGCTCGTCAGCCCACCGCAGCGATGTGACTGTCACTGGCTGCACGGAGAGGCGGGCGCCCCTTCGACCTTCCTTCTGGGGAAGGAGCATTCCCCAAGCCCAGCCCAAGACCAAGGAACCAGAGCTCTTGGTCCCTCCTCTTCTAGACATTAGCAGCAACCCTGGCCTCTGGGTTGGAGTGACACAACCCACCCCAAAACCTTATTATGGAGAGAAGCTGCGCTGAAATGGGTGTCCCGGGCACGACAGCTTGATCCTTGCAGGGAACAGGGGTATAATGAGAAACAATGAGATCTCCTGTTCCAAGTGTGCATTTGGATGCAAATATCTCTGGTGGATTTTCCAGGCAGAGGATTACTGTGGTCAGATGGATTTTGCCTTTTATCTTCTCTGCACATTTTCTGCCTCGGCACTCCTTGTTATATATTTTTAAATACCCTTCTTTGAAAGCGCTACCAGGTAAGAGATGCAGAAGGAAAAGAGTTGGCAGCGACGTACAGACTGACCACCAATATGATGAGCAAGGAGAGCATCTGCTCACCCCAGGGCTCTGGGCACCCCGGCGCGAGCTGGTGATGGCCCTTGATTTACCGAAGCCACTGTGGCCACCTGAGGCACCCACGAAATCAGCTCCTCTGGCCACCAGCACCTCAGATTGAAGAGGTGGTTTATGGACTCACCACCCAGCAGCCAGCCATGGTACAACTGTCCAGAGGAGGGATGCACGGATAAATTAAGCAGATGGTGGGCAAAGCTCTGCCAAATTCAAGCCTGCATCAGCACAGACAGCTTTGGTGATCTGGAAAGGCTCTCCCCCATCTGGCCCTCGTGCCAGATCCCAAGCCAGGGCAGGGCGCGCTGGTGGGGAAGCAGGTCACAAACCTCATGTATATCAGCTTCTTGTTTGCTGAAAACAAATTTATTTTTCTTACAAGTAAATATTGGCCATGGCTTCACCTCAATCAATTATTTACTTTGTGGGTCAGTAGAACACAATCATCACTTGAAGCGAAGGCAGTGTCACTCAGCTTTTCTTTCTATTTATATTTCCTTCGTTTTTCTTGGGGAAAAGCTCCTAGTTCCAGTGAGTTGGCTGGCAGTGAGTCGACAGAACCCAAAATCTTCCTCAAATACATTAAGAGGTCACTCTCAGGTACGAGTCTCCAAACTTTATTCAAAGCACACATTCTCTTGAATCTCTTTTTTTTTTCTTTTTTCAGATGGATGAAAATTTCTTTTGCAATGTGGTGACCAGGATGGTTTGGTCCAACATTTCTCATGGAATGATGAGATCTGAAGTAAACCCAGCATTTGCCGGGTTACGCGAGGGAGAGCAAAGGCCGACGCGAGCTTCCAGAGATGGATGACTTGCAAAAAGTCCTAGGGAGCTTCCACTGAGAAGAATTCAGACCTATACAAAGTGCTTGCTCTTAGTCATTTAAAGTGGTACTAGGCTTTATTAGATCTCTATTTATTTATTTAGAATAGCAGGATTTATTCTTGTTTGTAGCCCTGGCTTCTGTTTTCTATCACTTGGCAGCAGCCTGCAGTCGCTCCTTCGGCTCCGGGCTCCAGCTGTACCCAGATGTTAGCAGGAGAAGTACCCACAAAGTTCAGTGGCAGCCTCCCAAGCTGACAGCTCACCCATCATCCAGAGAAACCAAAATGCAGGCAAAAGCGATAAAGAATGGGCTGCTTGGCAGGGAAACCGAGACCGGGAGTCAAGCCCTTCCCAAAATAAACCCACCAAGCTCCATATCAGCCCTGAAATCACTGGACTCAAAGATGGGTAGAAAGATGGAATTTCTGTCTCCTGGAAAATTATGATATTTTGAATTGGGGGGGTGGGGGGGTTAAGATAAAAGAGGATTTGTCAAAACTTTTTTCAAAACAAACTCTGAACCTCTTTGGGAAATGTTGAAATGGAAAATCTCTGACCTCAAGTCCTGCACAGAAGCTGTGCTACAAGAAACCCCGAGTGTGCCAGGGAGGTGGTTGGGAGCCAAAAGCCCTGGGTCTGCTTCCAGCCTTCTGGCGGGAAGACACGGTGACCAAGGGACAGAGCAGATGGTGGAAGCAGGAGCAAAAGAGGAGCCCCACAGAGAAACCTTTGGGCAGGCGGGAGGACGACACAGAGGGGTTTCTGTAGGAGGGGAGAGGTGGTTTTTCTGCAGGAGCGACCCAGACAGAGGAAAAGCTGATCAGGTGTGGGGACAAACTTCAGCTTCAGGAGGACCGATGTGGACCATCTGGGCAGATGTGATTGCAGACTCCCACGGCAGGGGGGGTGTACCTGGAGAGGACGGGGCATGGGGCAGCAATGGGGCAGCCCGAACCATCACACCACCCAGGGCATGGCAAGCATTCGGGCTGAAACAGCCGAGGGTCGCACCACCAAGAGGTCTTGGGCAAAGCCATAGGGTGGGAAGGGCACAACGCACTGCCAGGCAAGGGGGGCCTTCAGCCCAGCTGGAAACTCCATCAGGAGAAAGCAAATTCCTCCCCTTAAGCAATCTTTACCAACTCAGTCCATAGGTGCCCTTCAGCAACGCTCATGCGGAGCAGGCAACCACCGGTGTCATTAATCTTCACGAACCGCACGCGGGAAATCATTTGCTGTAAATATTACCGATCTCTTCGGCGTACGCAGGTCCGTAATGCCGAGGACAGTGGAAGGACCTGCACAAGGCATGGGGGAACATCAGGGCTCCAACAGACAGGACTGGACCACCCCCCCATCCCAGGAGAGATATGAGATGATGGGAGAGCCTTAGTGATGGGAGGATGGGTAGATACGCGGGTAGCAAATGGACCTCACTGCCAGGCTATTGCCCATACGGAAAAGGCTGTGGGAGTATGGGCTGGGGCAAATGGACCTGCTGCCTATCATGTAGGCAAACAGAGGTAAGGCTTGCGCGCTCCCCTGGGACTCCTTTGGCTCCATATTTCAGACAGGGCTTAACTCCTACTGCATGCGAGCAAGCAAGAAAATCCCAGGCAACGCTCGGCACAGCATTGCAGCACCAAATACAACACACAGAGCTAGGATGCCTGTGCAACGCTAGCAAAACTGATGAGGAGCAGCATTAAAAACAAGCAAACAAAAAAAAAAAATGCTGAAAAAACACCACGGGTGCGGGGGCCGTGTCTGTCGGAGGCGCTTGCTGCTCTTTTCATGTTTGCACTGGCTCCCTGGAGACCCTGCGAGCAAACGAGACGCAAGCTTTCGCAAACCAGAAGCGTCTCCTGGTTTTGTAGCACTTCTGACCGCAGAGGAATGCCTTTGAAACCAGAACCTCCGGAAAAGGCAGCGCTTGGGAAATTGTGTTGCTATTATGTTTTTTGAACTTGAGGACCCATGCTAATTGATGCCCTGCCGAGCCACTGTGGCGCAGGGCGGTGGAAGGTCCCTCCTTTCTGGCCTTTCAGATGCTGACCGCAGGCAAATGATGGCTTTGAGCAAACGCTTGCTTAAACCCTGATCTCAGCCCCAAATAAAGAGGACCTGTGTAATCAGAGGAGACAGCCTCCCACTTTAGCTAGGGAGCAGCAGAGGGAAACATGAAAAGGAGAAGAGCAGCGCAGCTCATCGCCTCATTAACACATGCGAGCGCAAACGAGCAGCTCCCTGCCTCGCAGCACCTCAACGGGAGCCGCAAGGCACCATGCTCAAACTCAACCCCCCCACACCCCCAAGCCAAGCTTTACTGGGGAATTGTAGGGTGGGTGCTAGTGGAGATGTGTGAGCAGGGTCTGGCCCAAAGACCAGGGCAAAGTACAGGGCCATGATTTTCAGGTGGGCTGGGGATTTCCAGAGCTGCATTTGCAGGAACCCAGCTTGGGATACTTAGGGGTGCTTGGTTTTCAGCAGATGTAGAGGCCCTGCTTTCTGGTGAACAAAAACCAAAAAGCTTGTGCAAAGACTCTCTATAGAAGCTGTTGTGCATCACCCAGATGCTGCCGTGCTTGGGCTCAGGACAACATCTGGACCCCTGAGAATCCAGTGCACTCGCTGGGACACAAACCCTTCCAAGTTTTACCATGGGGGCTCCATGGGAGCTACAAAGGGTCCTGGCACCCCCAACAAATAGGGGCTGTGCTGACCCAGGAGGGTGTGCTGGTCCTTGGGTACCCTCACCATGGACTTCCAGCTCCCCAGGCATTTTCTCCCAGGAACAAAGCCACCAGCAGCCAGGGGGAAAAAAAAAAAAACAACAAAAAAAACCAACAAACCAAATGGCTGCTGCTTTGCAGTCCCAGCTTCCTAAATAGTGTATGAAGAAGAGAGAGGCTTTCAGGGCACATTTCTTCTGTCGGTTTAATCCAGCCACTCCTGAAGATATAAATAGGACCTGCGTGCTCCCTCAGTCCCTCCCAACCAGCAGGGATGGGAGCTGATCCCATGAGCTGATCCCATCGTGCACAGTCAGAATAAAACCATCCCGAGCCTTCCGCTTGCTGGTGCTGGCCAAACCTGTGCTCTCCCCTGCAAGTCTGGGCTGGGGTGGGCAACATCCCCCTGCTCCAGAGGCCCTCGGGAAGCCAGTCTAGGACCTCTCCTGCCACCCATCACACCTACAGCGTGATCAGCTCCTGCGCGGTGTCACCGCTGGCCACGATATTGCCGCTGTGCCCTGTGCCAGAGATGTGTGAATCTCAGTGGCATTTCTTGGGAAAATCCATTTTTGGGCAGAAGCAGCAATTCTTGCCAAAAACCAGCAAGACCTCGGGACTCTTTGAGGCAAACAAGATCTTGGAAAATCAAGCACTGGTTTTGTTTTGAAGGAGCTGCAGGCAGACATGACCAGATCTCCTTGGACTGGACCCAGGTCAGGCTTTAGACATCCCATGGCAAGGGCGACAGCGGGAGGCGCAGGGGTCCTGAAGGCTGATATTTGGGGTTGGGCCAGTAGAAGCCACCTACGCAGTGCGCTCGCAGGCATGGGCAGAAGGACCAGAGGCTCAGCTGAGATGGCTCTCCAGGCCTCCAGGAAGAGAGGACACGGAGGGGGAGGGAAGGAGGGAGGTTTTTAGCTCCTGCTGCTGCGTGTCAAGCTGCCACCTTGGATTTCACGCTTGCAAAAGCATGAGACGAGCGGCTCCCCAGAAATGGCTGAGGACAGGCACAAGATGTCCCCACGCTGCTGTGGAGGAGCAGCCCCCGGTCCATGGTGGCCGGAGAGGATGGAAGGGTGGGCAGCACATGGGCATCCCTTGCTCTCCGCTCCATCTCAGTCCAGGGACCGGTCCGAGTGCCACAGCGACGGCCGAAGGATGGGGAGGAGGGGGAGGAATGTGAATTCTCCCCCACGCCTCCCCGCGATGAGTGTGTCAATACCTCTGCCACCACTGAGGAGGATCGCTGAGCACGTGCAAATGAAGAACGCTTGCAGAAGCAGCCTGTAAACTCTGCCTTTTATTAATAAACATTGGTAATGGAGTGTCGCTACGATCCCACACGGCGTAGCAATCTGTACCTGCCTCCGCACCTGCAAACCAACCCCCGCGGTCATGCCGGAGGCAAAATTCCCATTCAAGTCAGCAGGACTGAGGCTCTCGGCTTTGCTCATGAATAAGTCAGCCGTCCCCAGCCCGTGCCAGAGACCTCTTATTCCAGCCCCTGCCTCCGCAGGTAGTTCCGTGCCAGCCACAGAGGGAAATGCCGGGAGCAGAAACAGGACTCGCTCGGGCTCTGCTGGAGGTGTTTGCTGGGATGAACTGGGGCACGTGCCTGGCTCTGACCGCTGGGTCCCTTCGGATTCTGCCCACGGGGGTAGCTCGGTGTGGCTGACCCCGTCCATGCCAGAAGATGCTCCCCAGCAGGGGCTTCCTGGGAGGCAGGGTTGGGGTTACCATCGGTTACCATGCTCTGCTGTCCTGATTGAGCTGCTCTGGGGACTAAGCCTCTAACAGGAGCCAGGAGCTACTGGGGCCACCCAAAATGGGCATTGCCGGGGCTGCGGTGGGGCTGCAGACCAGCCCCAGCCCTGGGTCAGGGCATGGGTTCCCTCTGCTCAGCTGGGTCACACCATTTCTCGGGGCACATGGAGATGGTGGCCCTGAAGACACCCTTGGTAACGATGGCAAAGGCACTCGCCCTATTTAGCCTCCTAACGGCTGGGAATGGGCTGGCCCTGAAGCAAACAGGATGGGGAGGCACAAAATCACCGGCACATCCATCCCACGGGGCACCCACTCCGCTCGCCCAATCTGGTTAGGATCTCCTTGCTCCCTGGGGCCAAAAGCAACAATTAGGTAAATAAGCGTTATTTTCTCGTGGGTGAGGAGCCTGCGGCCAAGCGGCAGCCCCGCAACACGCACCGCAGGAGGACCCCCGAAGGTGACTCATCCCCAGGCGTCAGGAGGCTCGACCCTTCATGGCCTCGTGGCTTCCTGATTGCTTAACTGGTTTGGATTCTTTCTCATGCTTCCACCATATCAAGGACTTGCCAAGTCAGAAGGAATATGGGGGCTGGGTTTTCCTGACGCACACACACACAAACAAGGAGATGTTGGGAGATCATTCCCGTTATTCACCTTGGCTGGTTTGTTGGTGCCTCGCTAACTGAAACACCCAGTGAAGCCACACTGAAAATGCTGCTGTCAAACATAACAGCCCTGAAGAACTCAACAAACCTTGATGGCCCTGAACAACTTCACCTGGGGCCTCCACCCACACCCATGGGCCCAGGAGAGCTATTTAAGCTTGGCCCCAGGCTGTTCTTCCCTTTCTGAGCTGTGCTGGTCTCCAGCTTACCCCCCCTTACTGTGGTGGCCCCAGGCTGACCTCCTGGCTTGCCCTTGTCTCTGCAGACCTGCCTGATACTCCTGACCGATGGACTGCCTTCCCAGCTTGACCTTGGACCTGCCTCATCACCATGGTATTGCCTTATGATTTGGACTCTTGGTTGGACCTGGCCACCATCTCTGTGTCTGACCTGCTTGCCTTGCTTGGGTAAGGTGGGACTAGGTCCTGGCTGGCCCCTGCCCTGGTGGCTCTGTGATCCACCTTGGCTTTTGCCTTACCTTCCTGAAGGGAGCAGCCCTGGTTTTGCTGTTCCATGATGACTGGGAGCAAGTGGGTGGCTGCAAAGCTTCAGCTGCACGTGGCTGTTACTGCATCTGCCAGTCCTCTGGGAGCATGAAGCAAGAAGACAAACCTGAAAACCAATGAGGTAGGTTTATGCATGGAGTATGTTTGTTCTTGAAAGTGCTTTGCATCTTTTGCAAAGACAAAAAGGGTTTTGTTGAGTAAAATGAGGTTTTTGTCCAGAGTAAGGCAGGAAAAAAAAATGCAACCAGACACACCTCCTACTTTCTTCGTAACTTCCCAGCTACACCACAGCTCTCCCTCCTTGGCTCAATGCTTGCCCATTAGTACCATTAGCTGGGTAGAAGTAGCAGCTTGCAGCCACTACCCAAGGAAATATATTTTGGGATCTTATAAACACTGTTGGCTTTCAGACACATTCTAAAATGCTTTGGTTCCTGGACAGCTGAAATCTTCTTTTTGTTGCAGAGTAAATAGGACATGGCTCATCATATTTGTCACCCCCACTATGTCAGGGGCCTCTTCTCTCGTAAGAGGTAAGGGTTGGCTTCTCATGGACCATCTAGACCCGGATCTCTCACAGGAAGGATATTTTTTATGAACAGCTCACAACAGACAGAGCATTTCATGCTATCCACTGTTCTCCTCTCCCAGCCGCCGCTGAGCTAGGGGAGGAACCAAAGACTTCAGAGTCCTTGCCAAATCCCTCGAGCTCTCTTCAGCAACTAGGACATACCAACCAATTAATGAATATAGATAAGGTTTTATGAAAAATGCATGATGAATGTATATCTCAGCTCAGAAAAGGAGATGTGCATCTCTTTCAAGCCTGGAAATGCACCAGAACCTTGAGGAAGGTACCTGAAGTTCACCCAAATGACCTTGTAAATATGGAGAAATCATTCTGCCCATATACCTAAGGACTTGGGTGCTCTTTGCTGCATCCAGATCACATGGTCAAGAAGTAAAGATGTATAGTGTCATCTTGCTACTATCCCTAATGTTGGGGCACATCTGAGCCCTTCTATAATGAACATGGTGGTGGGAAGGGCAGAGTCCCTTCCATCCAAGGGTGGAGCCATGCTCTTGGTGTCTTACTGTCCCTTCTGGAGACAGATGAGGAGGGACTCCTGGCCATGAGCTTGGGAAACTAGGCTCTACGTGAAGAACAGCAGCAAGTGGAGTACTTCAAAGGTCTATCCTGGGACCCGCCCTGTTTAATATCTTTAATGACCTTGAGGGGATAGAATGCTTGCTCAAAGTTTGGAAGTGAGATCAGATAGTGCAGAGCAGTCAATATGCTCAAGGGGAGCATTATAGGGACCTAATATCTCAATCTATTCCTCTATTGGGAAGTTCCTGAGCCCTGGAAATTAAAAGAATCCAGAAAGCCTATCCTGCAACCACAGACTGTACAAAAAAAAACCTCTGTACACCTGAGATGTGCACCAGTAGGCATTTTTTCTTCTTTTTTTTGGATTCTCCAGAAAGTATTGGGATCCTGAATTTCTGGGAGAGAAGTGGCCCAGCAGCTAGCAGTGCTGGGGGAGGTGAGCAGGAGGGAGTTTTGTCATGGATCTGCTGAAGCAAAGCCAGCAGCACAAGCTGGGGAGGTGGCACATCCAGGGCTGCAAACATCCCACCGAGTTCCTCTATTGTGCGCTTGTCAATGGGTCATTGCTTCATCGACCAAGTTGGTGACCAGGTGTGAATCACGAAGCCGAGCAGGCAGGGACACATCAATGCACTGGGATTCCCACCCTTTCTGTCTCTCTGGAGAGCACGAACCAAAATTGTGCAGTTGGCACCGATGTTGGCAGGGAGGGAAGTAAGGAACGGGGCACTTGCTCACTGGGAGGTCTCTGGCCACAGGTCTGTGGTGCCTCCACATCACAGCTACTGCATTGCTCATTTGACTGTGCCAAGAGCTACCGCCTATTGCCTTAACCCCTAGAGAGCTTCATGCTCCTGACTGGGGCTTTGATCATTTACCGTTTTAAGGCCAACCTTGAGCAGCGGATTGGTCAGATATTCCCACAGTTGACATCAACCTCCAGTCAACACGAGCTGGTGGTTGACCGTAGCACACATGGCATGTTTTGTCAGTCCTGTCTCTGCTCCTGACCACACAGTTCATCCCTGGATAAAATGATGAGGCTTTGGGCACTTAATTCCCCTGGATTTCTCAATATAATCCTACTTCAGATATTGATTCCCTTCAGGGCTGGAGGAACTAGATGTGCAGAGGACAGTTGTCTTTTTGTTGCTGGAGCATCTTCAGACCATCCTGCCTCCCCTGGTGTTGGCGAGGCATGGGCAGATCCTCTGTTCTAGATCTACATGGGGGCCAAACACACATCTCTGCTGCCCAGAGCTGCTAAAGACCTGTCCTGCTGCTGAATTGATTTACAACACATCTGACTGAATTGTTGGAAGCCGTGTTTATTGGGAATCCCACAGATTTCTCCTGGATTTCAATAGGCTATTTCTCTGTCACGCTTGCTGTGATTCCAGATGGCCTCAGCTGAAGTCTTTCAGACTAGAAAGTCTAGTCTAGTCTTGAGACTAGATACAAGGAAGAAATTCTTTACAACGAGTGTGGTGAAACCTTGGCAGGGGTTGCCCAGAGAGGGGGTGGAGGCCCCATCCCTGGGAACATTCAAGGTCAGGTTGGACGGGGCTCTGAGCAACCTGATCTGCTTAAAGATGTCCCTGCTTGCTGCAGGGGGGTTGGGCCAGATGGCCTCTAAAGGTCCCTTCCAACCCAAAGCATTATATGAAGTGCATCTGTTGGGAAGAGGCTTTTTCCCATGGATCTTCCCAGTAAGCAAGCATCCGCACACCTTCCTAACATCACCAGTTCAGAGCCAGGCCCATCTTGTCCCATCGCATCTTTTTGCACTTCCCCTAGGAGCGAGAATTGCACTGCAAAGGATTATTTGAGCAGCCAATTGCTTAAATGCCTTCATTAGCTTGGTGTGGACACCAGGAACGGTCTTGGCTTTCTATTGCCTCTTATCTCATGAAAGATAACAGGCAGGTCTCTTCCCGTCTTCTTAGCCAGGCTTTTGTCTCTGGGCTTCCCAGGACCAACTCCTCCCTGTTATCCTTCTGGACAACAGAGTTGACAGACACCAGGAATAATGTGTGTTTGTACATGCAGGGAGAGGTGTCCCTTGCCAGGCTTTCCTGCCTGTCGATGCCTCTGCACGTGCTATTAGGCCAAACCGTGAGAGCAGCTCTTTCTTCCTCAGGCTTTGCCCAAGAGGATGGAGAGTATTAATGTGGCACTGGAAACCTCATGTTCTTGTCAAACCCCCCGTGATTAGTGGTCCCAGATTAATAGATACAGCTCTACTTAAAACCAGATCAATAGTTTTCACTCACTTTTTTTTTTTTGGTCCCATTCCCTGGAGCTGAGGCATTAAGCGATTGCTCCTGGAGATATATTGCACAAGGTGCAGTTCTGTATGGAAATGAGCTTCTCAAGGAGAGCAAACGTTCGGATAATAGCTCATGCCTTTGACCATGCCTTTATGGATGGCGACTGCCTGATCAGGGGTAGGTTTTATTTCAGGGCTGTGAATAATTACTGACCTCATTTGGCAACTGATGCAACTAGAAAACTTTCTTTCCGGGGACTCAACCGAGTGTTAGTGAATCAAGGAATGTGCATAGCGTGCTGTTCCCAAACACAGGGAGTTCAATCATCCTGCCCAGAGATATGGCTGGTGAACGTCGGGTGCCATCGGGGATCCTCTACTGTTGTCCATCCCCTTGCATCCATTTGAGACTGAATTTTGTCTCCCCGAGACCCCCTTTGCCCAGACACCAGCTCACTGCAGCAGCCTTGCGGGCAAACTGGGGGCACGGGGGAGGTTTGGCTTTTCCCACAGGTTGGTGATAAAGTGTTGGGCCACATGGCATCCTGCGCATCTCGGAGATTAAACACCCATTGCACAAGCACATCTGGGTAGCAAAGAGGGTTCTTGTGTTTCTGGTTTTTCTCCGGGCAGGAACGATGCCGGGTAGAGACCGTTGTCATGGGATGATGGGTCCCCCCAGCTGATGCAGCAGCCCCAAGGCAAAGCCCAGACACTTATTTTTTCAAGCAGGAGATGCTCATCTTGCGAGGGAGCTGCTCGTCTAACGCCACTAAATGATTGATGCCGCAGATGCAATCATTTGCTTCGTTGGACATTGCGGGAGCTGTGGCAATAGCCACTATAACCCATTAGCGAACGGCTCTGTCCTCGCCGCCTCCCTCACGCTCCAGGACTCTTGTCTCGAACAGACATCAGCCCATCTATAAAACAGCTCCTCATCCAAAATGCATCTTGACTCAGTATCAAGAGGGTCCCTGACTGACTAAGCTTTATTTTATCTTTTAAAATGTTTTCCTGCCTGCTTCTCTTCTTTTCACAGGGTGACAGGGTGTCCCTTGGAAGATCCTGCACTCAAAGCAACTCCGGAACGACAAGTTTGTGTGTGGGGACTGCTCCTCATGCACACGCAGTGCGTGAAAAAATAAAACCTTCCCGCCCTGGGGGAGCACAAAGCCCCAAAAAAACCATTTCTGCTCTGTAAGTGTTGGCAGACTCTGTTTTTCCTCTGTCTGGCTGGGATGATCGTTTTCTGGAGGATGTAAGCTACCCCACAGCAGGGTAGGTTTAGATTGGATCTAAGGAAGAAATTCTTTCCAGTGAGGGTGGTGAAAGCCTGGCAGGGGTTGCCCAGAGAGGGGGTGGAGGCCCCATCCCTGGGAACATTCCAGGCCAGGTTGGACAGGGCTGTGAGCAACCTGATGTGGTTCAAGGTGTCCCTGCTCCTGCGGGGGGGTTGGGCTGGGTGACCTCTGGGGGTCCCTTCCACCCCAAAACATCCAATGATATGGTGTGGTTTGCCTATGTTGAAGGGTTCTGTAGGAAATGGCTTGTTCCTGCCTGGGCCCCAGACCTGCCCCACCCCGCGAGGGTGCCCGATGCAGAAGGGACTGGTTATAAATCTGTTATGAAAACATTGCAGTGGGGCAAGCTGGTTTTCAGCTTGCTTAAGTGTCGTGTGTTGGAGAGTGTAGAGGAGTTTTGGCAAATGATGGAGTTTTGACTCTCTTCTCCCCATGGGTGTTGCTGTGATGGGAGACTCTTAAGGGCTGAGTCTCCGCTTCTTTGGACAAAGACCCTACAGGAGCCATTGGGGCTCATGTGCTGGGTATAGTGGGGCGCAAGATGCTCCAGACCTCCCTGGATGCAGCCCTGGGGATGCTGGGCTTGGTCCTATGAGATCTCTTCAGGTGTTCTTCCTTCCCCATGAGCCTCTCTGCAAGGGGATCCATCAGCAATAGAAAGGAGGGAGACCAGGACAACTTCCATCCAAACCCATGTGCCCCAGCCTGGCTAAGAGGTGGAGCAACCCTTCCCCGTGTCTTGAGGACGTCTCTGTGCCCACAGAAAGAGACCCAGCCCCCTGCCCAAAGCCTGGCACCCCTTCCTCTGGATGCACCCTTCTCCTGGAGATGACAGATCATGGTCTGTACCATAGGTATGAGCAAAGAGCTGAGGCAACCCCTGGTCAAAGGCTCAAAGCTCTGAGTTCGATGGCAGCAAGGTGACAGACCATCCAGCCCTCCCTCCTCAGCACCCAGAGACGTTATCAGCTCTCATCCCCCAGCAGCCGAACATCCTGTCTGGAGCTGTACAACCCTGTGCCTTGCTGCCTTCACCCCTAATTTGGTAGCGCCAGCCACAAGGTGACGCTGGGTATGCCTGCAGGAAGGAATGGCCTCTTGGGGGACGTCTGAGCACACAAAACCCAAAAGAACACAGAATAGTGTTGCCCTGAGCTAGCAGTCCTTTGCATTGAGGCACACTGGGCTGTTTGGTGGCTGCCCAAAGTCATGGGTTGAACCAGTCTGAGAGCTGAGCCTGGACCTCAGAGGCTTTGGCTTGGTCTCCAGCCCACGGCTGCTCAGGATGAGCCACAGTCTGTCCATGCAAACCCCACCTCAGGCAACATTCCGGAGCTGGAGCAGAGGTAGGCAATAAATAAGATGTTCCACACAAGCCTGGGCCTGCTCTGAGGTCCAGAAAGCCTTGGTTCAGTCATTGCTTTCTGCACTTCTCCTCCTGTTTTCGCTGCTGAGTCTGGAGAGGCATTAAACCATCGCAAGGAAAGCTGCGAGCGCGTTCCTGCCAGGCTGAAAGCTGCCCTGGCAGGGGCAGGGCTGCGGCTTCGTTGGGACGAGCATCACCTGCCACGTGGAGCGCGGAAGGGTTGGAAGCAGCTGATGGATTTGCTGGGGGCAGAGGAGCTCCTGCTACTCTGTCTGCTAGAGGGGGGGCTGGGAAGAGGGGCTCAGAGGGCTGCGGTGTCCTCATTCCGCATCCTCCCATAGCCAGAGATGCTGGGGGGCTGCCTGGTGCAGATGTCCACCCCGTTTACCGTGCAGACCCCTTGGAATCCAGTGCATGGCCACCAAGTCTTTCAGGAACTGCCTTTTATTATTTCCAGTAAGCACAAATGATATTTTTAATAGAAGATGAGCCAGGGGCTGTTATCAGCACAGCACTGCGCTCCCGTCAGTACAAGCTAATTGGGGAAGCAATGTCCCCTGATAACATGGCGCAGAGCGGGGACAACACTGCCGTTCTTAGGCAGCATTGCCAAACTTTTTGCGTTGCCGTTGGAAGTGATCAATGAGCCTGACACAGCCTCGTCATTAGATTTGGTTGCTGATATCTAAGCTCGTACTAAATCAGACTAATCTCTTGCTTTCAGAAGCAAGACACGAGTTTTCTGCCATGCCGCTCCAAGCGCAGAAGCGGACGACGCTTCCCAAAGCGTCGATCCCGCGGCGCCTGTTTTGGTGGAGTGATTCCCTGCAGGGAGCCACCTCTCTGGGCTCGTGCTGTGTTTCTCCTTCCCCTGCAAACGCGCAGATTTGCAGTTCACGGTGGCTCAGGGCGAAGCGCCAAGTACTCTGGGCAAGTTGCCGGTGGACCTGGCCGGAGGCAGCATGACATGGTGTTCTTCCCCTCCAGCTGCCTCAGCTGGGATCAAGTGGGTGTCCAGGGCTTGGGAAATTGCATTTTTTGCTGTGGCCTCAAGGTGCAGCATCCCGGAGGTGCAGGTCAGTGATAAGGAGGGTTACGGATTGCTGAGTGACCTTGGCATTGAGTTCTTCTGAGAGTATCAAGTTTTATTTGTCCCTACTTTGGGGCTCAGTCCTGCACCAGTGCGTGGCTGCTATCACCCACCAGCTCTCACCCATGCGCTTTCTCCTCCATAGGAGATGCGATGCTCCCTCCAGCGAGGTTATTGCTGTCTGATTGCGCTTTTTTTTTGGTTTCTCTCCACTGTAGCTGCCTCTTTACAGCAGGCACCAAGAAACTGGGAGCTCCAGGGAGCAAGAAACTCCTCCAGAGGCAGGAGGACCCCTGGCCAGAGATGGAAAAGGCACAAGAGAAAGTCTTCCAGCGTGGAGCTCGGTCTCCCAGCAGTCTGCACCTCTGCTTGTGAGTAAAACCCCCAGGATTCCCCCCCAAGCCCTGGGGTCCTTGGCTGTGACAGCACTCGGATCCCCTCTGCTGCCCCCCCCCCCCTCCCCAGGATGGGGCATCCTCAGCCACTCTGGCTTTTGGGAGCATACCCTGTTGGGGTACGGGCTGTCCTTTGGGAATGAATCCTGTCGGGATAGCCTTCTGGGAGCCAACAGCTCTGCTCCGCCCTGGAGCGAACAGGAGCAGCTCGGCCTCGGGAGGCGGTCGGGAAGGGGTGGCCGTCAGCAGCAGCACTCGCTGCTGCCTGCTTCAAGGTCCCTTAAGTGATTCCCACGGACAAAAGCTAAGCAGAGCCGGGGAAAGGTTTAGAGAACAGGATAACACCTTCCTAGAAGATTCCTTCTGGATTTGCCCTGCCTCACTGTGGAGCAAACAATGTTTGGGTTGCAACGTTCGTTCCCCGCTTGCTCCGCCTGCCAAAGGAAGCATCTTCTCTGAGCCGGAGGCAATAGCGAAAGGAAAAAGCCTCGGGGAGAGTTTACAAAATGTTTTATTGTAGCAGGAGGAAGGGCCGAGCTGGAATTCCTCCCCAAGGCCCGCCAGCTCCAGCTGGAGATGGGAGCCTGGAGAAGGGGGCCAGAAGCTGGGCCAGGTACTGACCCCAGGTGCAGGGGACAGGGCTGGGGACACGGCTGGCTGTGCTGGGTCTTGGGGTGGGTGACAGCTTTGGCTGCTGGGGACTTTGCCCAAAAAGGAAGGGAGGGGAGAGAGCCCCCAGTAACTGCAGGCTGAGGTCAAGCCTTAGCCCAAAACAGGAGGGGAACCTTTTGGGAAGTGTCAGGACATCTTTTGTTGACATTTCTTTTAGTGTTTCCATTTGATCTTATCTTAAGATACTTCACGATTTCCTGGCTTCAGGGCAACATTTTCCTCCTTTAACATGACATCTGCTCTTTTCCTCTTTTTAAAGGGCACCATAAAGTGCAGAACTCCCATAACATCAACACGATGCTTCGCTTCGGGCTGTGTGAAGGGCGCAGGGGTTTCCTCCTCCTGCTGTTTCCAAACAGCACCAGCCCCTAAATTCTGCTTGATCGGCCCCAAACCTTCTCTCGCTTCTCGTGCCTCGGCTGCAGGGTCCTGCTGCTGCAAGCGGAGGCTTCCCAGGGGTGGCCAGCGGGGTCCGAAGCTGGACCACCTTCCCTCCGAAGTGATGCACGGCTTCCCGGCACAGTCCAGCCAGGGGCTTTCCAGGCAGCTTTCCCTTGCCCTGTTTTTTCCCAAGCCTGGGAATTTAATTATGAATGCGGAGCTGCCTCCAAGTGCAGCTGGAGGCTTGTTTGGCCCCAGCAGCTCATCACTGTTTGCATGGCCCATGGGGCTGAATGAGCCCAGTTGTTCCTAACCCAGCGGCTCCTCTCCTTTGGGATGTGTGCGGAGCATTGCCTGCTCGAAGCGTGTAGCTGGAGGAAAAAAGGGAGAGGGAAGGAAAGGGGGAGATGTGAACTGGGGGAGTCTGGAGAGGCAGGATCATCCCAGTCTCCCTGCTGAAGGCAGGGTCAGGAGAAGCCACAAACCATCTGACAGGACAAGGGGGGATGGTTTTAAACTGAAGCAGGGGAGGGTTAGACTGGATCTAAGGAGGAAATTCTTTCCAGTGAGGGTGGTGAAAGCCTGGCAGGGGTTGCCCAGAGAGGGGGTGGAGGCCCCATCCCTGGGAACATTCCAGGCCAGGTTGGACAGGGCTGTGAGCAACCTGATGTGGTTCAAGGTGTCCCTGCTCCTGCAGGGGGGTTGGGCTGGGTGACCTCTAGGGGTCCCTTCCAACCCAAACCATTCTGTGATTCTATCTCGGTGTTTGCAAAAAGGAGAAGGGGAAATACCCCAAATAAAGCTGCTTCCCTGGATAGGTCATCTTCCCGGGACGGGGGGGGGGGGGGTAGGGGTGAGAAGGAGAGGTAAAACCCCACTGAAGGGACGCATCCCCCTCCCACCCCTGGGCGCTGGGTTGCTGCCCATGGGCAGCTCCCTTTCTGCTTATCACTGGTTTAATGGAAAACACATCCCAGAATTTAACCCAAACCTTCCTTCTCAGAAATGCACGAGTTTGTGCCTGGAAGTGCTTTGCTCTCCTTGCTCTCTTCTCCAGCCCCATCCCGCCTTTCAGTCCGCAGTGACTGCTCATTGCCAGGGTCCCCAGTGTCCTCATTAGCACCCTGGGGCGTGCTGACCCACCTCCCCCCTGTGCACCGAGCCCTGGAGAAACGCTGCCGCATTAGTGATGCTGCTCCCAATTTCCCCAGCAGGCTCAGGCTCCCCGGGGACCTCCTGCCTGCGGGTGCCCCCAGTGGGATTAATTGCAGCAGGAGCCCTGGCAGCTTTCCAAGGAGGCCTTTCCAGCAGGGTGCCAGCACAGTGGGAACCAAAACCTTTCCCCATCTCCGTTGCGCTCCGTAGAGCTGAATTCCGCACAGGAGGGCTGCGCTGCCGCAGCACGGATGGACGAGGCATCGCACAGCGGATGCTGCTGCAGAAAACACAGCTGAATGTTTAACTGGATTTACCCTTTCCAGCCTGGACGGGGCTGTGTGGAAAGCTCCGTTTCACAGCGGGGCTTTGTAAAAAAGGGTGCAGGACCGGAGAGGCGACCCAGGCAGAGAGCACTGGCACCCTGCTGCGCTCAATGCACGATCGGCTCGGGGGTCAGCTATGGAAGGTGCTAGCAGGGAGAAGTATTTTATATACTTAGATGATGCCAGGGGCGTGGGACAGGGGAGAGCCTTCTCTTCTGCCTCAATTAGATGATTCAGGTCAGGGAAAACTGGCTTGTTTTGGGACATGCCACAGGGATGCTCTTGGTCCTCAGCGAACGTGCCCATCCTCCCCAGCCTAGTAAAACCGCATCAGGCTGGGGGAGGAGAGTCTGGTAAACCTGAGGATCCTGACCTCCCTGCTTGAACATTTTGGTCTCTGGGACATCTGCAGAGATCCTTTGCCAGAAGGACAGGATGTCATCCAAAGAGACTTGGACAAGCTGGAGAGGTGGGCCTGGATGAACCTCATGAGGTTCAACAAGGCCAAGTGCAAGTTCCTGCCCCTGGGTCGGGGTAACCCCCGGTATCCATACAGGCTGGGGGAAGAAAGGATGGAGAGCAGCCCTGCCGAGAGGGACTTGGGGGCACTGATGGATGAAAAGCTGGCCATGAGCTGGCCATGGGTGCTGGCAGCCCAGAAGCCAACCCTACCCTGGGCTGCATCAGGAGAAGCGTGGCCAGCGTGGAGGGAGGGGATTGTGCCCCTCTGCTCTGCTCTGGGGAGACCTCCCCTGGAGCCCTGCGTCCAGCTCGGGAGCCCTCGGCACAAGGAGGACATGGAGCTGTTGGAGCGGGGCCAGAGGAGGGCTACTAAAATGCTCCAAGGGGCTACTAAAATGCTGCGAGGGCTGGAGCCCCTCTGCTCTGAGGCCAGGCTGGGAGAGTTGGGGGTGTTCAGCCTGGAGCAGAGGAGGCTGCGGGCAGAGCTGAGTGCGGCCGCTCAGGGCTTCAAGGGGGCCCAGAGGAAAGGGGGGGACAAGCTTTTTAGCAGGGCCAGCTGGGACAGGACAAGGGGGGATGGCTTTAAACTGAAGCAGGGGAGGGTTAGACTGGATCTAAGGCAGAAATTCTTTCCAGTGAGGGTGGTGAAACCCTGGCAGGGGTTGCCCAGAGAGGGGGTGGAGGCCCCATCCCTGGGAACATTCCAGGCCAGGTTGGCCGGGGCTGTGAGCAACCTGATGTGGTTCAAGGTGTCCCTGCTCCTGCAGGGGGGTTGGGCTGGGTGACCTCTGGGTGTCCCTTCCAACCCAAAACATTCTATGATTCTATGATTCTCGGAGTTCACCCAGCTCTCTTGTCCTAAATTTCTCTTTTTGTGGGCAGACATTCCCAGCAGAGCTGGCACCCTCCCTCACCCAGCTCTGTCTGCGTGAGGAGAAGAGCGCTGTTATTTTAGCAGAACATAGGTGATATCACGATAAGTTAGAGAAATATTGGCTGAGGGAAAGGCTTGCAATGTCAGAGATCTGGGAAGGATATGGCCACCGCAGGTGCGGCCCGGGGTTAACTGGTATTCCTTGAAGTTATTAAATCTGAAAAAAATAGCAGTCAGGTGGCATGTTGTGATTAGAGCTCTGCCCTCCTGGGGAGATGGGGATCTGTCGAGTGCTTATAGACTTAGAAATTCAAGAGCTGCTTCTGCTCCGGTTTAAAGCACTCATGTAGAGATTCACCTGCGGGAGCTGCCCCCATCGGCTCCACTGGCAGCGGAGGTGCGGGCGAGCGGGGAAAGGCTGGGCACGACCCCCGTGCTGGGTGGCGGGCGAGGACACGGCACAGGGTGGCATTTCCCAGCCGAGGGATTGAGGTTTCGGGTGAATAGCGGCAGCAGGTAGGGGATGGGAGGTGCTGCAATGCTCCGGGAGCAGAGCCGAGCAAGGCTCTGCATCATTCCCCGCCAGCGCCCCGGTGCTGGGGGAGCCATAAATGCCACTCGTGCGATCCGCAGTCCCTGATTTATGAACCTCCCCTTCTTTCCAAGCGACTTTCCCTCCAACGGCCGCCCGGGAAGGCAGCGGCTGGGGGCCACCGCTCCCGCAGCGTCCCCCCAGCTGGATCCCACCTGCCCCTCGCTGCTGCCGGGGTCCCCGAGCGCTGGGTCTGGCTCTGTGCCCCATCCCAGACACCCTGTCCGGCCACGGGGATTAAGCAGGGTCCGCTCCAGCAGGGAGCCAGGCCGATCCCTCTCACCTCCCAGCCTCGGGAATGCTGCTGGTGCAGCTGACCCCCCACCCCACCTCATCCCCAGCGATGACGAGCCCTAATTACTGCTCGTATCGAATCCTTTATTATTTATTACACCAGCAGCAGCCTAAAATGCATGAGCAACACCTTGCGGCTCTGTTCTGGACAGAAAGCCAATTGAGAATGCGCCGCAATGCTCTTTTATACAGCAAACTTCTCTGGCCTCTTTATTCAACGAGTCTGGATGGCATCTGCTCCTGGGGGCGTTGAATTTGCCCCCGTTTAACAGAGACCATCCCAGGCTCGCGCTCGCCTTCGGGGCTGTTCTTGCTGCGAGCGCCGTCCTGCCTCGGCGTTTTCTGAGCCAGTGCAGAGCAATGCAAGGGCGAGCTGCAGTGCAGATAAGAGCCCGGGAGCTGGTGCAGAACCCTCTGCCCGTACTTTCCTACAGGCCAGCAAGCAGGGATGGGCTTTTTTTTCCATCTTTTTTTTTTTTTTTTTTTTTTTTTTTATCTGCAGTCTGCAAGAAGTTAGGTCCTGATAAATAGTAGGCAGGTGGCGGCGGCTGCGATTTGACTTGAAGAGAGCAAAGAGCAAAGGTTTCCAACTACTGTGGGGATGCAACCGCTCCGCAGGGAGCTGCCTGAGTCCCGAGGCGATGCCTGCCCGGCGGATGCGATGCACCCCAGTGTCGGCAGCGGCGAGGGCGCTGGTGAAATATTAGGATGAAGCAGCAAAGCGGGCTCCCATGGCTGCAGTCCCACTCGCCCCGGGGAAGCCTTCGTGCTCCCAGCACAGGCACGTGGGGAGAGGAACCAACCCGGTCCTGCCCGCCAGCGCGGCGCGTCTCAGATGCATCACGTGGGGAGAGTTCGCAGGAAAAGCTGTGAACCAGCCCAAGGGGACGCACCTCAAAAAACAGCACCTGCGCCTTGGTTCTGCTCCAGTTAGCTGAGGAAGGAGACCCAGAATCACAGAATTACAAAATCGCAAGGGTTGGAAGGGACCTTGGGAGCTCACCCAGTGCCACCCCCCTGCTCAAGCAGGTTCACCCAGAGCATGTTACACAGGACTTCATCCGGGGAGGGGTTGAATATCTCCAGAGAAGGAGACTCCACAGCCCCCCTGGGCAGCCTGGGCCAGGGCTCCGTCACCCTCAGAGTAAAGAAGTTGTTCCTCATATTCAACTGAAACCTCTTATGTTTCAGTCTGTGCCCATTGCCCCTTGTCTTGGCGCTGGGCACCACTGCAAAGAGTCTGGCTCCATCCTCGTGACTTCCACCCTTAAGATATTTGTATGTGTTGATGAGGCCCCCCCTCTCCAGGCTTCCCATACGATGAAACCCCCTTGGACTCTACAGCAGGGGCCATGGGGGAAGACGCCAGGCTGCGCCGGGGCAGGGCGTTGATGTTGCCAC
The DNA here is from genome assembly GCA_034008185.1 of Gorsachius magnificus. Taxonomy (NCBI): domain Eukaryota; kingdom Metazoa; phylum Chordata; class Aves; order Pelecaniformes; family Ardeidae; genus Gorsachius; species Gorsachius magnificus. The sequence goes on from CM067092.1 coordinate 1,364,255, forward strand.
CTACAGAACCCAGCCTCTCATTTGCGATCCCAGCACCAGGAAGAGGAACCGTGCCATCCCGCTGCTCCTCGGCTCCACCTACGCTCCTCGCTTTAAGCTGTCGGAGGGGCCAGGCCACCAGCACCACATTGCCGGCAGCGGCAGGACCGTCGGCCGGCAGGGGAGGGGATAGCCCCACGGTGCCAGCCATGATGCAGCGTGTCCTTTACAGCCTTACAAAGATTTCTTTGCCAGCAAAGCTTGGTTGCTTCGCGCCGGCCACCCTGGGCAAACGCTTCTCCTCCCCGGGTTAATCACGCCAAGCACGGCTCTTTCTTTGCCCAAGCAGCTCCCATCCCTCCAACCCAGCCGCAGTGCTGCCAGCGGGAGAGGGGAGGACAGGGCAGGATGGGGGCGGCCAGGGGGATATGGGGGGGGGGGGGGGGGGTACTGGGACATCTTGCCCGCCTTGCCTTCTCCATCCCAACCAGCAGGTCCTCCAGGCTGGCTGCTTCCTGAAGGACCATCCATAGAGCAGCACGGCTCCGTGAAATATTGCTGCCCACCCAGCACGGCCACTGGACCCGGGGGTGTCAGAGTTTAGCAGGATGAGCCAAAGCAGGGGGGTGGTCACTGACCCCCACAAACCTTCCGTCCCCAAGGCTGAGGGCAGCAAGTGATGGATGGCTTGCTGGCGGCTTCTGGGGGGAGGCAGGGGGTGGAGGAAGGGTGGAGATGATTTCCATCGCCCTGCAGAGCTGGCCATCTGCAAGGAGCTCACCAGGATCCGAGGCGTTGCTGGTTGGGGGGGGGGGGGAGGTAGGCAGGATGGGAGGTTATTTATTTATTTATTGCTTTCTCCCTCTCCACAAATCTAAAAATAAATCGATTGAAACAAATAGCGGGAGCAGATCAAGGCCAGAGCAAGCTCCCCGCCCCTCCGAAGCGCAGCAGCAGCGGCAGGAGCGCGCGGCGGATTGGGATGCAAAGCAGCCCGGTGGGGCTGGCATTTTACTTCCAACTTCCTTTCGCCTGGGACGCAAAGGTCACCGCATCTGCTGCCTCTTTCTCTGTCCCCCCCGCCCTTCCCCCTGCCTGCTGGGATGAAGGCTTCCAGGAGGGCTTTGATCTCTAAACGTGGCAAGCTGAAAGCTCCAGCACCCCCTCTCGGATGTGAACCCCTCCCAAGGAAAGAGCTGCCGCGGGCACCCTTCTGCAGGAGATCGCAGCATCCCCAAGCTGCCCTCGGCTCCCCCGCAGGCCTCCCAGCACTGCCCCAGTCATCATTCCCAGGCCTTTCCCACATTCCCCCACCCTTTCCTGGAGCTGTGGCCCCCCCAGGAGCTGTGGCCCCCCCAGAAGCGTGGCCCCCCCAGCACTTGCTGCTTCGGTGCATGCCGAGGTCCCTTCCCACCCAGCTCCTCAGGGAAAGCCCCCGGAGATAAACTGGCCCATCGCAGCAAGGCTGGTGATGAATCTGGAACCCAGGGAAAGGAGCAAGTGAGAATAATTATCTTCTCTCCTTTCATTTTGCACCATTCACTGAAAGCTGAACTTTTCCGGGACCTAGGGGAAGAACTGGCCCTTCTGATTACTTCTTTTCCCTGGGGTGTGATGGGACAATGTGTCCTGGCTAGTAGGTCTGCCCTTGGCTCCTAAAAGGCTTTGCAAAGTGCGTGGGCTCTACTGTCATTACTCTTGCCCTGGTCAAACAGGGACCCTGGGATGTGCTCCTCTGCGCGCAGGTCCCTGGCATAGAGCTGACTCCAGGCAGTGGTGTGACAAACCCCTTGGCTGGTGCCTCCTCCAGCAAGGTCAAGGAGATGAGTATTAGGGGCAGCACGAGCCCTTGGAGACCAAAAATCCTGGGGTTCAGTCCAAGATCTGAGGCTGAACCGCTGGCAAGCGCGGCTAAAAGTCCTTCTGCCACTTTGCCTCTGATAAAGGAAGGGACTTGCTCCCTTTGTAGAAGGCTATTGTCACCTCTGTACATGGCAAGGGATCTTCTGATGGGCTTGTGCTAGGTGTCCTCCTCACGCCAAAGCTCTGGGACATTTAAATACGGATTCACTGATGCCTTAAATACTTTGTCAGGTATTTGTAGGGGGATTGCAGTCATCAATGAGGCTCCTGTAAAACCCTCCTTCCCACAAGGCAACCTTGCGGCCGAGATGGTGGCCACGATGCCCCAGTAGGATGGCAGGGTGGCCATGCAGCCCAGCACCACTGCCTCCCTGCAGGAACTCGCTGGGAGGCTGAAGACAGGACCGAAGCCCACTTTCCAAATCAGAATAAACACCTAAAAACAGACAGGAGAGATTTCAACCCTTCATGCCCTTGACCGTTGTGGTTGGCAGGAGCTTCGGACTCAGAAGCAAGTCAGCGGATTCGGATATTTTGTCCCTCCTCCACCCACTACAGCCCTAAGAGATGCTTGTTGCTCATCCCCAGGTTTGATTTTGGTGTCCACCCATCCACGGGCAGCATTCCCACAAAGCCCAGGGCCTTGGGTCACAGCCAGGAGCCCCTCTGGGAAGAGCAACCAGTATCTGTTTGGAGAAAGGCTCCCCCTCTTCCTCCAGGGGTCTCACAGCCCCTGCCTTGCCTGAACCCCACAACTTTGGCCACATTTCTTGCAGCCTCTAGATTTGTGCTGTGGATGAGATGTCCCAGCGCAGCGGCTCGTGCCGTGGAGAAAACTAAACTGGAACAAACTGGGAAATTCTGCCTTTCAGTTTCCATTGCCAGCAGTCCCGGGTTGAGCCGACGGGCGAGCATGGAGGCTCCTCTGCCTCTCCATGACATGGGGACCAGGAGCGCTCACTGGGGCAAGGTGTCACCGCACCGGCTCGCTGGTGGTCACTGAGCACTTGATCTCCTGGATAAGTCTCCGGTAACCATCCCTGTCCTTCCCCGGTGCCGTGATTTGTTCTGGGTGTCAGCGCAGCACTCCCCGGGAGCCATTAAGATGAATCTAATAAATATAAATATGACCTTGAAGATTCCTCCACTGGCAGAGGCTGGAAAGAAAACTAAAAAAAAAAAAAAAAAAAAAAATTTATTTTACATTTCAGTAGCACGGAGGACGCGCAGCAAACGGCACCACTGCTGCAAAGCCGCATTTGCAGTCGTGGGTTTCGATAGGAGAGGTCTCTGCCAGGCCAGGCTGCCTGCAGCAAGGGTCGCTCGCTCTGCCACAGGCTGGGGGGGCCCACGCACCCCCCCGGTATGAAGGACCCCATCAAGCCTTCGCAGGAGCTGCAGCGATAGGGGGGCGAGGGAGCTGGCTGTGGCCATGGGATGCAGGGACAACGGGAGCACCATGGGGAGCCTCCCTTCCCATTCCCTGGGGCAGCTAAAAGGGGGGGGTTATGAAAGTCCCCAGGCTTCTGCCAGCTCCTGGTGGTGGGATGGGTCTGTTGCTACACTGTAGGACGAGCTGCCTGGGCTGGGCTGTTGCTAACTACAGCTCTACACAAACACAAAAAAAACCCCAAACCCCAAAAAGTCTGAATCCCCTCAGGACACATGGAATACCTCGCTTTTTGGTATGTTTTGACACCTACCACACTTAAAGCCAGCCTCTAAGCACCTCAGAAACACCGATGCATTTTCAGAAGAGGGCACTGAAGACTTTGAAGTGTTTTAGGGAGTTATCCCCAGTGGGAGAAGTGATGGAAACATTCAAGGCCAGGTTTGATGGGGCTCTGAGCAACCTGACCTAGTTAGTGGTGTCCCTGCTCACTGCAGGGGGGGTTGGACTAGATGACCTCTAGGGGTCCCTTCCAACCCAAAACATTCTATGATTCTATGATTCTATGTTCCAGCCTCCTCTTGCCAACCCAAGATTGTCCCTGCTCCAGCCTCTGTGCACAGATCTGCAGCCTGCCAGGCTGCTTTCAGTGGGACCACACGGCAGGGGTGTGCTCCAAAACATGTGCTGCTCTGCTCTGCCTTGTACAAACGGATGGGTGGGTGTGTGGATGGATGGATGAATGAAGGATGGATGGATGGATGGATGGGATGGATGGATGGATGGATGAAGGATGGATGGATGAAGAATGGATGGATGGATGGATGGATGGGATGGATGGATGGATGACGGATGGAGAGAGACCAAAAAATGGCCCTTCTACAGAAAAAGCAGCACCCTGGGCTGTATGAACATTGAGGAACGAGATTATCCCCCTTCTGTTTGACCACATCTGGAATATCTGGTCCAGTTTTGGGGCCCCAATACAAGAAAGATATCAATGAACAGGAGCAACGTCATCAGAGCACCACCGAGACGGCCAGGGGCTGGAGCCCTTGCCTTGTGAAGGGGCTGTGGGTCCAGCCCCCTTGTCCAGGTTGGAGAGGAGACGGCTTGGGGGACCTGTCAGCAGCTTTCCAGCCCCTGAGAGAAGAGCTCAAGAAGGTGGAGCCAGGCTATTGCAGCAGCACATGGAGGGAGGGTGAAAGACAACAGACACAAAAGAAACAGGAGTGGGAGACACTGGGTATGAAATACTTTTTCACAGCGAGGACGGTTGGGCAGTAGAGCATGTCCCTGAAGGGACTGGGAGGTTTCCAGGAGCCAATTGGATCAAGCCTTAAGCAAGCTGGTCAGATCTGAGGACACTAATTGGCCTTAATGGTCCTGAGTGACCTCACCTGGAGCCTCTACCCACACCCATGGTCCCAGGAGCCCATTTAAGCTCAGCTCGGGGCCATTGCTCTTTCTTTAGGCTGGGCTGTAGGGATGCTGGCCTCTGGTTCTCCTGCAGCCATGCCTCTCCCTGGGCATTGATGCTCCCGATCCAGACCTTGACCCATGGAGTGTCTTCCCAGCTTGACCTTGGACCTGCCTCGCCGTCAGCTTGGTTGGTAAGCTCCTCGCCTGGCTCCCGCTGACGTCCCCATCCCTGCCCTGCCTGGGGGTGGTGGCACAGGGTCCCTGCCCTGCTGGCTGTGCCCTTGGGTGGATCTCCTGGCAGGGATCCAGAGGGTTTAGTGCCCAAGGCATCTCCTTGAAGAGACCCTGTTCCTGCTGCAGGAGGCAGGGCAGGTCCCTGGGGCCACACAGCATCAGCTCTGGCTCCAGGAGCTGCCTCCAGAGGCAAACACAGGTGAGAAGTGACACCAGAGTTGCTCCTCCTGCGTTGGCTTTGATGGTGCTATCAGAAGCAGAGGATATTTTAGACCAGTGTTTGCAAGGTCTGGTTTTTCCTTGCTACAGTCGTTGCATGCTCCTGCAGGCAAAGCCGCTGCAGAGGAGTGGTGGGCGAAGGGAGCTTCATGCTGGAGAGGGAGATATGGAGCCTGCTCAAGCAAATGTGGGTTCAGAAAGATGGTGGCTGGAGCTTTTTGGCAGTCAAGGAGAGCTTAAAGCAGGCCTGGCACCCGCCAGGGAAGGGCTGAGCACTGCCTGGGGGTCAGGGCTGGATTGTTCTCCCCCCCGATGGCTGCAGCCATGAATATCACCGGGATGTAGTACACAGATATTAGGACTTGATGATGATTAATGGGTCTAATAGGATTCTACCAGCCAGTCATCTTTGTTTCTCACTGTGTCTTTCCGAGCCTGGCAAATATAATAGAAGCTCCAAAATAAAGACCATATTACTTTAATATTTCAGTGCTCTGTTATTGAAAACCATTAGCTGAGGCTTCTTGCCATGGTGAACTCATGCACCAATGCAGGTCGCACCTCCCCGGGCTTGAGGAATCAGCGTTGTCCCATCCTACGGAGCCGGGAGATGCCAAATTGCCGTGCTCCCTCCGACGTGGGCAGTCTGTCTCCTGGAGGACCAAGGGGCACCTGTGAACCCAGGTCTGAAAACCCACCCTTTTCCACCAATTCCTCCTCCTTTAAAAACTCCAAACCTCTGCGCTTCCTCCCCAAAGCATACGTTAATCTAATTTAATTGTACCTAGGAAGACTGAACATGACGTCCTTGGCCAATTCCCACAGCGCTTCCCTTCGGCAGCAGGGCTGCTCTGCTGAGCTGCTCCAATTCCTCTGCTGGAGGCAGTCGCCTGCTGCAAATAAACCAGTTCATTGAATGCACAGCCCCGGGCTGCACGTGGCTCTTGGCAAGAGCTGGTCCCCCATAAACAGGGCAGAAGCTGGAAGTGGAGCTGTGTGGAAGCCCATGCTGGCACAGGGATGCTGCACACTAAATGCTTCCTGCTGAAGCGCCTGGTGGCTCTGGAGATGGTGATGCGCAGTGGGAATGTGATGCTTTGTGCAGAAAAACCACCCCAGGCCAGCATTTCTGCAGTAAAAGGCTGCCCAGAGCAGGGCCGGCTCGGTGGGCTGTTTCACTGTGGGCTGATGCCCCCCCATTCCCAGCAGCTCCTGCTGCTTCCACCTTCCATTCCTGTTGCGGTCTGGTTTTTGCCTTCCTTGTCCCCAAATGCATTAGCTGGTGCCTCCTGAGCTAGTCGAGAGGAACGTGGATGTATGAGCTCCAAAACTGACCTTCCCAAACTTGAACTGGGGGCTTCTGCAGGCAATGCCCCCTGCTTCCACCTTGCTGCAGAAGGGGTTAACAGAAACCGGCTGCTGCCAGCAGCTCCTTGCCCATATTTCAAAACTGTCCAGGTCCTCCCCCAAATGCCATCCAGCAAAGATGCAGCCTAATTGATTCTCTCCCCAGCCCCTGTTTTGTTCCTTGCTGATGAGTGTTATTAATTACAGCTTGCCCTCCCTGTGGGTGCAATCCAGCGAGGCCAGCTGTGCCCTTCGCTCCTCGGCAGAGCTCATGAATCTTCTTCGAGAAGGAATGGGAAAGCCCTGGAGGACCATGAGACCAAATGAGCTTCAAAGAAAAGTTCAGGATGTTTTGCAAAACCTCCCCTAAGCCTTGGCGTAACCTCAAAGCAGCAGGATCAGGCGGGGATGGGAACGTGAGCTTTGCCGGCGCAAAGGAGGTTTTAAGGCGTCTGAAAGATGGGGCGCGTGTGGTGTCCTTTTCCCCATCGTGCCATAGAGGCTGAGCATATCTTCAAGGTCTCCCCCATTAGCATGGCTCAAGCAAGCTGCTGGTGCTTCCTTGTGCTGGTCTTGGCAGGGCTGTTAGCGCTGCTTGTTTGGAGAGAGAAGTAAAAATGCATCCCTTAACCCCAGAGATACAACCTGCCATGAGCTACCAGATGTCTGTTGAGCCCGTGCCCACGTAGAGCTCCCTTGCTTAACGTCCTGGAGCTGGGTTTGGTGGAGTCTGCGCTGAGCAGCGCCGTGGGAATGGCCAAAGATCAGGCATTGGAGTCACCCAGCGGCTCTCACCAGTGCGTCAGTCTGCCTGCTTCATCTCTTTTCCCTCTGGCTTTGAGTGCTGCACACCCAGCTGGCCTGGAGCAGGGCTTTGCTGGACCCTCTACGTGCCTGGGCTGTCACGGTTCTGATATCACCATATCATCAGATGATACCACCATATACAATCATAGAATCGTTTGGGTTGGAAAAGACCTTTAAGATCATCAAGTCCAACCGTTCCCCTACCCCTGCCATCCCACCCCCAAACCCGTCCCTCAGCACGCGTCTGCCCAGTTTTTAAATCCCCCGGGACGGGGACTCGACCCCTTCCCGGGCAGCCCCTTCCTGCCCTGGGGAAGGAATTGTTCCCCAGGGCCAACCTCACCCTGCCCTAGTGCAACTTCAGACCATTCCCCCTTGTCCTTTCACCCGTTACCAGGGAGAAGAGGCTGACCCCCACCTCACTCCCCCCTCCTCTCAGGCAGTTGTAGAGAGCGATGAGGGCTCCCCTCAGCCTCCTCTTCTCCAGACTAAAACCATGTCAGATGATAGCACCACATCAGATACCACCATATCAAGGTGGGCTCTGAATCTGCCTGTGGGATGATGGTGCAGGTTCAATTAATGTCCCAGCTCTAATGATGGGGCCATTTTTTCAAAAGGGGCACCCCTACACACACACCCCTTAGGAGTAATGCGATGGCTGGTGCAACCTAATCACGCGTCTTGACGAGCCCTGCTGGATGGACAGTGCTAATTACAGCGTGTCCTACAGGGGTGGTGGCCCAGCCCAGGGGAAGGGTCCTCCAGCAAGCTTCTGAGCAAGGATACAAACATGTCTTACCAAAAAAGCTGACACCAGCAGCAGCAGGAAGAGTTGCTCCCGCAGAGGCCGCGTGTGGTCTTTTTGGCAAGCTCCTGTTTGATGGGCACCTTCGGGAGGTTTTGCGCTGTGGCTCTGAGGCCTCTGGCGTGAGGCAGGTCCTGCTCCTGCATGCGAGATGGGGACGGTCCCTGCATCCCTGTGGTCAATGTCTGATCATAGAATCATAGAACCATAGAACTGTTGAGGTTGGAAAAGACCTTTGAGATCATCACATCCAACTGTTAACCTAACCCTGCCATCCCACCTCTAAACCCTGGCCCTAAGCACCTCATCTCTCCTTCTTTTAAATCCCTCCAGGGATGGGGACTCAACCACCTTCCTGGGCAGCCCCTTCCAGAGTCTGACAGCCCTATCATGTGGTGGAAGAGGCTGGAGATTCATCTTCTGCCCAGAAGCCTGCTGCTTGGCAGGGTTGCTAACGCCAAAGGAAGTTTATCCAGCCTTGTGGCGTCTCGCTGATGTGAGGCACTTTGAGCGGCAGCGTCTCACTTTGATGAGATCCCACAAAATACTTCTTCTTCTTCTGCTTGCTTTTAAAGTGACTCTTCAAAGCTGAACTCCCTCTGCTGTGGATAAGGAAACCAATAAATCAGCTTTTCCTTCTGCAGGAATTCTGCTGGCTCTGGGAAAGCAAGATCTCCAGCTCAACTCCTAAGCGGGCTGCAAGGAGTCACAGCTCCACACCTGAGCTGGAGGCCTCCTGCGCTGCTTTTTCCCCCCCAAAATGTGTTTTGGCCCAGGTTTGCTCACCTGAATGTACCCAAACCTATTTGCCCTGGGGAAGGGGGGCGAGGCACACGCTGTGCCCTGGCTCATGCTGCTGGTGCCTGGCTGGAGGTGGGAGCTTGGCTTTGGTCCTCGCTGCTGGGGGGATGCCGGCGGGCTCTCTTCTGGTGGCGCATGCACACAGAGCCACAAAGCTGGGGAGGGGTCTGGAGCCCAAGTCTTACAAGGAGCGGCTGAGGGAACTGGGGGTGTTCAGCCTAGATAAGAGGAGGCTGAGGGGAGCCCTGATCGCCCTCTACAACTGCCTGACAGGAGGGGGGAGTGAGGTGGGGGTCGGCCTCTTCTCCCTGGTAACGGGCGATGGGACGAGGGAAAATGGTCTGAAGTTGCGCCAGGGCAGGGTTAGGTTGGACATCAGGAAAAATTTCTTCACCGAAAGGGCTGTCAGGCTCTGGAAGGGGCTGCCCAGGGAGGTGGTCGAGTCCCCATCCCTGGAGGGATTTAAAAGAAGGAGAGATGAGGTGCTTAGGGACAGGGTTTAGTGGTGGGATGGCAGGATTAGGTTAACGGTTGGACTCGATGATCTTAAAGGTCTTTTCCAACCTAGACGATTCTATGATTCTAAATGCAGACCTTTGGAGCGGACTCGGAGAGCAGACGCAATTAGTGAGAGGGCAGTGATGCTCCCTGATTAAGCAGGGCTCTCCAGGCAGTTTCTGGAAGCAGACAAGCAATGGTATTAGCAGCTTTTAATTTGTTTTCCTGGCCCTGCTGGGTGAATACGCATACCCAGTGCTGGCGTGGGATGGACCTGCCGTCTCCTGCCAGAGGGGACCGGACCTGGTGTCCCCTGCCCCCGGCTGGAAAGGGCTGTGGGGTAGAGATTGCCAAAGAGAAGCGAGGTTATTCTGCTGCTGTCCTGGGACATGTGAAATTAGGGGCTTGCTGAGGTATTGCAGGGGGCTGTGTTGGCATTCCCAGCTCTGGAGGGATTTTCCCACTCGGGGAGCAGGGCCAGCATCCCACTGGATGGCCCAGCAAGGCAGCACTGGGGGTGCAAGGCTAGGGCAGCCTCCAGACCCCCCTAACTGCTCCAGCCTCCAGTTTCCCTAACTGGGAAATGGGGAAGGGAAAGATCCCAACGCCTTTGTGTAAAGCTTTGAACTCTGCTGGGAGCCTGAGCAAACCTGCTGGTGGGGACGAGCACCACTGGTCTGGACATGCACTGCTGGTGTGGACCGCTGGTGCCATCCACCTATTAGGTGATGCTTTAAATGACAGCTTCAGCCACGGTTTGGGCCCCTGGCACAGCCAGGACCTCTCTCTATTCATATTCCTCCTCTTCCAGTATTGCATATTCATGCAAATTATACTTCTGGCTGCTCTCCCACCCAGAGCAGCCGTGGAAGCCCAGGCTTTGAACATGGGGCTGAGTCCCCAATCTTCCTGGGGGTCTTCCCTCCCACTCGGGCTGCAACTCTTCACGCTGCTTGCCCGAGCATCCCCCCGTGGAGCTCTGCTGGGAAGGGACCCCCATGGAAAAACGCTGCCCGCCCTCCTGCAGCTTTCCGCAGCCTCGCTCAGAGCCGGAGGAGAGGAAGAGGAGCTCCTTGGGCAGGCATGGCCTCTGCTGTCCCCAGGGACAGAATTCAGCCTGGGCTCTGCTCCTGGGACGCCCGGCTGCAGCTCCAGCCAGGAGCAGGGCTCTGCTGCCCCAAGCGCTGCGCAGGCGAATGGCATCGGCGGATGAAGCCGAGGAGTTTGGGAAGGCGAAGGATCCAGGGGTGAAGGTCTGGCTTCTGGCTCACCCTTGCCTTGGGGCAGCTGGAGATGCTGGGGGGGGCGCAGATTGCCTCTGCTCTTCCTTACCCCAGGGCGACGGGCAGATGCGTTGGCTCCTCCTGAGCACGGACACCCATCCTGGGTGAAGCGGGTGGCATCCCCCCCAGCAATGAGCCCCCCTCCCAAAACGCACTGCAAGGAGATCACCCCTTCCTCCGGCACCGTGGCACCGCAGCCCCCGGGCTCGGTCGTGCCGGGATGGGCTGGAGGCCATGCAGCCCCCTGGCTGGTTTGTTTGCTCAGGGCATCTTTGGCTCGGCGTCCCCTCCCGCGAGGCGAGGTGTGCACTGCTGTGCCCCGGCGCCCCGTGTTTCGGTTCACAGCAGGGACAGCCCTGGGAGCTGCTCCTGCATCCCCGCCCTCACGCTCCGGCTAGCGTCTCTTGTGCAGGTTTCTTCCCCCAAACATCATCCGGGTGATCCAGGACCCCAGTACAGAAGGAGGGACCCGCAGAGACAGACGTTGCTGTAACCACTGGAAAAAATTTCAGCTCACAAGTGCAATGAGTTGCAAGGTCTCAGCGCTGGCTCAGCTGAACTCGTATCTGGTGGGAGCTTCAGTGGGCTGAAGGGCCCTGTGGCCCTGGGGGGTCAGGGATGGTGGGAGCAGAAAGGAGTCTCCTGTCCAGGCTGGGATTAACCCTTCCTCATACAAACTACCCATGCGCTTGCTCTCCTCCCCCTGCACCCTTCGCCACCATGGGAGAAAGCCTGGGGCGTTCGGAAGACGGGTGGTGTGGCAAGGGGGTCGAAGCATCCCTCCCCGGCCATGCAGGGACCCTCGGTGACAAGCCTGGGCTCAGTGTGCCCCTCCAGGTGGCTGCAGGGAAGCAAGCGACCCCCTGTGTGTTTTGCACCCTCTGATGCTCTCCTGCCCAGGGTTTGTCCCCCCTTCACCAGCTTTCCGGTGCTCGAGATGGATCTGAGCTCCGCCGGGGCAGCTTTCCAGCTGGCTTAGAGACCTCACGTTCTTCCTGTGGCCAGTGGAGATTTTTTTTCACCAAAATCTTATCCAGTTTGATTGCACCCAGCCACCTCACTCTCCAACCCACCCACGATGGGATTAGGGCAGAGCAGACCCTCCCCTGGCAGCTCGAGGTCCTCCTTTTCTTCAAACCAAAGCCAGCCCCGGGGATCACCTCCCACCCTCGTGGTGCCAGGAAGACAGCCCGGAGAAAAGTGCTTTGGGAAGCAGGGACGGTTAAACGCTGGGAATCGGTATGGGAATGGGGTGCAAAGCCAGAGGATGGGGTGGGTTGCCAGGAGGTGTTTGCTGAAGCTGCTCCTCCTTGCAGCAGCGGAGCAGCCGTCTCTCCGGTCCTTCTCCTGGCCCTGTTCTCTCCAGCAGGAGGATTGGGGTGAGCCAAAAAGCGACGGGACTTGGCAGGGGTGTTGGGAACCGATTATCCCGCTCCGGGGCCCCTCTGCTTCCCACAGTGCCAGGTAATGCTCAGGTCTCCTTGGTGATGGATTATGGGATTAAAGGGTTCAGGTGAGCCCTCCTGCACACGGTTCAGTTACTCCCGGGAACAACGGCACGGTTTCGGCACGCTGGGGGGAGCCTCCCCGCTGCTCCCACGTGCCCGGGAGGGACCACACATGGGCAGAGGAAAGGACCAGGAGGGCGAAGGATCCATCCCACACCACCTGATGCTGTGGTCACGGGTGCTGGTGGCGCTTGGGGTCATGTCGGGTCCTGGCACTGAAAAGCTTGGGGATGTCCCATGCCCACCCAGACATGCGCCCACGGAGGGCAGGGATGGGTGGGATGTACCCTTGGGGCTGCAAAAGCCACCAGCAGGGCTGGGGCTTCCCAGTCACTCCCTTCCCGCTGCACCAGCTGCTCACAGCAAGCCAAAACCAGCATGAAACCAGTGCTCCCAGCACTTCCCCGCAGTGGAGATGTCGCTCCCATCCGGGCCAGGCGCCTGCAGGGATGCGTCTCCCGTCGCTGCGGGTGGCAGCACGTTTTGCACCCCTGGGCTCCCTGTTTGGGGGTTTGCTGGCAGCCCCCAGCTGGTTTTGCACCCCTGGGCTCCCTGTTTGGGGGTTTGCTGGCAGCTCCCGGCTGGTTTTGCACCCCCGGGCTCACTGTTTGGGGGTTTGCTGGCAGCCCCCAGCTGGTTTTGCACCCCTGGGCTCCCTGTTTGGGGGCTCCCGGCTGGTTTTGCACCCCCATGCTCACTGTTTCAGGGTTTCCCCGGCTGGCAGCTCTGGATGGGGCTGTGGGTCCATGGGCAGGGACAGGGCCCTCCATGCGTTGGGTCACCCGCTAACCGAGCTCAGTGCCTTCCCTGCCTTCCCACCGCCCTGGCAGGGCTCTCCCAGTCGGCCTCGGTCCCCCAGTGCCTCCGTGCTGGTCCTGCAGCCTGGGTGTTGCTGCTTTCCCACTGCCTGAGCCTTGCATCCCATCAAAAGCCACCTGCTTCACCGGGTCCACATCCCTTACAAGGCTTCCTCGGGCTGCTTTCATCCTCCTGCAGCCCATCACCGCTCTTTGCCTTCCTTCCTGAAGGCCCTGGACACTTTTCCTTGCTCTTCTGGCTCTCCACGGTTTTCTCAAGGTCCTTCCAGAGCTGCTGGTGGGTTCCCTACCAGGATCCTCCTTCAAACCTCCCCCCGGGGCTCAGGCTGCGCAGACTGTCCCATCTCCTGGCAAAACCCCCCCAAAAAACCCCAAACCCCGCCACAGCAGTGACACCAAGACCGCAGCACCTCCGTGCTCTATTCCAATTTCTTTTTTGCATTTCATTTTCGTTTTTTATCCCAGTAGCAGCTGTGGGAACGGTCCCGTTCTCGTCTCAGCCAGCAGGTCCTCTGTCCTGACTCACACAGGGTCCCCTCCGGGGAGAGAAAGAAATGGTCCTGGGAGTGAGGAAAAAGGATTTGTATGCTGGGGTAGCGACTTGTCCTGGGCAGGGTTGGGAGTGGAGATGCCGCTACTTTGGGGATGTTCATCTTCAGGGCTGGAGGTGGGTGATGCCCCTCTATGACCCAAGGGAAGCTCTGGCTGTGGATGTTCTCCACCCTGGCTCCTTCTTCTGCCTGGCATCCCCACGGCTGATGGGGGCAGGGAGCGGGACGGCTGGAGATACGGCGTGGTGGGAGATACAGTGTGGGTGGAAGGAGAAAACATCTGGAAAGGGAGGATTTCTCCCGAAAGTTGCCTGATGACAAAAAGCCAGGGGCAAGCTTGTAGGGACCTCTCCTCCCAGCGGTACAAGACCAACTCGGTGGGCTGGGGGCTGCGGCTCAGCCCACCCTCTCCAGCCCAGCTCCCGGCAGCGCTGTTTGCTGGTTCTTATTTAAGCATTCGTCTTGTTTAAGCACCACTTCAGCGCTGCGGGGCTGGCGATATCTTGTCGAAAAGAAACAAGAGCCTTCCTCCTCCCCTCCCTCACTTTCCCCCTGGGGCCTGTATTACCCCAAATAAACACTCACTTTGGGTAATAGTTAACTTTAATGGCTTTGGCTGCATGATAGGGCACCACGGGGAGACTCGAGGGGTTGATAGTCCTGGGGATAAAGGAGATAAGGTCCGGGTTTGAAGGGCAGCGCTCACGGCTGCTGTCACGGCAAGCACGGCCATTCCCACAGCCACAGGCACGTGCACCTCTCTGTCACCCTCCCCAAAATTCAGCCTGCCTTTGGCACGCCCTTCCCATCCCTTGTGTTTTCCGGGCAAGCGGATGGCAGGGGCTGACAGCAGCATGGCAGGAGCCAGTCCCCCCTCGTCCCCCAGCTGCCAGACAGCGTCCCAGCCCCGGGGGGCCACCGGAGGCTTTGCCGTACCTGCCGGTAGCCAAATCTCTGGCCCACCCTGCAATCCTTTGCTGAGCTGCAGAGATACCCGAATAACCCGCCCGGCAGCTCTTTCTCTCTTAATTGTGTTTTCCGGAGTCAATGGATAACTTTACAGCCCGGACCATGAAAACATCAAACAGAATAACCTTGGGGAGACAGCTATCTGCTGGGGGGGGGACGGACGGGGGGACACGTGCTGGCAGGGGGAAGGGACAATAAAGTTCAAAAATAAAACCATCCTGAAAGTCACTGCCACGTCCGGCAGGCACCGGCAGGCAGAGGTCAGAGCTAGGCTCACTGCAACACCGGCGCTGCTCAGCCAGGCTGGGGATGCGAGGGGGGCATCCACGGTGCCTTCCCTGGTCCCAGGGATTGGTTCTTCCATCCCATCCCTCTCATCCTATCCCATCCCATCCCATCTCATCCCATCCCACTGTGTCTTGGGCACAGGGTGCCACTGTGCTGGCAATTCGCTGTCCCGTAGCAGTGGGACCTTCCAGCCTTCCCTTCCAAAATCACCCTGGGGAGAGGGGTGGAAGGAGACCAGAGCCTCGCTGAGCCTCTCCTACCAAGCTGCCCATCTCCACCAAGCCCACCAGGCCCTCCTGCCTTGGCGACTCCCATTGCTTTCCAGGCACAGTGGCATCAGTGTTGCTTCCTTCTGGACACCAAGCAAAAAAAAAAAATACCCATTGCACCCTTGGGTGCTCCCCAGTTGGTGCCTTTGCCTCCTGGCCATGCCACGCAAGCCCAGGCGGCAGGACCCGCTCCTCTGGGCTGTTACCTGGGGTTTTGTTCCCCCCCCCTCCTCCTCCTCCTCCTTCCCTCCCTGTCCTTGACCAGCCACGATCTTGGCATTCCTGCAGCTTTAACAGCCCCATAACTGCATGGGAACAGTCAATCCCATCGAGCCGGGGTTTTACAGCAGCGTTGCTTCATCACTGGAGCACAACCAAGGCAAAGACAGTGCCGGTGGCTGGGGGGGGGATGCTGCAAGCAGTGAAAGTCACGGATGGGTGAGGGGGATCCTCTGGCTGGGTCTGCAGGGTGAAGGGCTTTCAGCAGGATGAGGCCCTTCTCTGCTGAGGACCCTTTGGGGGATGAGCCTGAGCTTCCAGCTCTACTTTGAGCTGTATCCCAGACTTCCCACCCCGTGTCTCGGGGTCCGAAGGGACCTGAGCAGGGTCTCACATCTCTCCCTCGGGGGTGCCCAACACAAACCAGCTCCCCAGCAGCCAAAGGGTCTGTGTCCCCCTCCCCAGGACATCCCAGCCTGACTTTGAGATGGACTCAGCACCCAGCAGCTGACCCTCAGAGCAGGGCAGGACCTTCCCAGGTCCATGATGCCATATGGGTGCAGCAGAGCATCACCACCCCTGGGGCAAAGGACCGGGGGCCTGGGCAGGAAAAGGGCTGGGATGGGAAACAAGGGGATCCCGCAGTCCTGTGCTCCGGGAGGGAATGGTCCGTGGCCACCTTGGTGCCTGCCTGCTGTCCTGGGCCTCACCGACACGCTCCAGCCAGCCCCGTCCCTCAAAACTGGGGGGGTACAAGGCACTTTTGGCAATGGAGGTGGCGATGAGTGAGCAGAGGCAGCGGCGGGTGGGCTTGACAGGCTCTTTGCCAAAAAGGATGGTTCGGAAACCTGACTGGGGCTTTCCTGCAGGGGCATCTTAGCTTGAGTGGCCCAAAAGGGGAGCCCTTCTCACCACCTCCCGAGTTGTTTCCGTGTGTGTGTGTGTGTGTGTGTCCCAAGCTGTGGCCCAAGCCTTTCTGGGACAGGAGCGTCCCCATCCCAGTGACAGCAGCAGCACCAAGGAGACGAAGCCATGGCAGCCCCATCCACGCTCTCCTCCGATGCCCTCTCTGGGGTTTTCCCCATTGCAGCTCCATCGAGGAAGGACATGCAATAAAAAAGCCACTCTCTGGACATCCCTGAGGTCATAGCAGATCTTCCCTGTTAGCCACTATCATCTCAGAGATCTCACCAGGAACGGCTTGGGAGCAAAGTCCGGAGCGCAACGGCGTGCCAAAGGACACCCTGGGTGGAATGAGGGGGTTCAAGGAGGTGTTCACATATTCAAGCACACGATGCCTCTTTCCATGGGAACTCATTTAGCAGAGGTGCACAGCTTCCCAGCTCCATCCACACCAGCCAGCATGGCACCAAACATCAATAAAACCCCAAGTTTCCACCAATACTTGCAGAGCAGGCGATGGCTTCAAGGAGGCGTCTTGTACCCAGCGGCCAGTCCGTGCCGGGTCCATGTTGATCTCCACAAGGCTCTCATTGGCCTCCAGACCTCCCCAGAGGCTCCAGCCCCTGGCTGATGTCTTCCTAACGCCCCGCAGAAATTCCTGCCTCCTTTCCAGCCCCACACCCCGCTCCCTGCACTGCAGGTGGCTCCGACATCCCCGTGCGTGAGGATGGGGGTCCCCAACAGCATCCCCCCCCCCCACTCCTGATATTATATGGAAGCAGAAGAAACTGGAAAGGTAAAACTGAGGCTGTTCAGGAGTCCAAGTCAGCAAATAACTGCAGGTTTCTGCTCCCCTTCGCCAGCCGTGCGGTGAAGGAGGGGTTCCTGGTGCCGATTTCTCCCCCCAGCCTCCCCTGCTTCTGGGCTGCAGAGCTTTGCTGCAGCACCCAGCATCAAGGACGCGGTGGAGAGCTGCAGCCGGATCCTTCCCAGGCAGGCACAGGCAACCTGCAGCGACGCGTTGCAACCACAGGGACGTGACAACAAGAGAAGGTGCGTGGCTCCATGCCCTGCTCTCTCTGCCCCCCGAACCTTAACTACATCTCAGTCCCCAAGTTATTTTTCAAGTGATGGTGAAATCTGGAAAGAATGGAGGGAGGAGGAGGAGTTGGAAAGCAAAACAGCGCAACGCCTGGGGACCATCAGCGGGATCTAGAAGCTGCAGGAGAAGGATGTAGAACAACTCGTCCTCAGCATCACAACGAAGGTTGAGCTGAGGGAACCTAATCAGTAGGGAAAGAGGATTTCCTTCAGGAAAATAGCAGCCGAAACGCTTGGGAAGCAATAGGGAGGTGTTTGGTTTAGGGTGGAATAAGACCCACGATTGTAGCTGGGCCGGGAGGCGACTGCAGGAAGTGGTCATGAAGAGGATGCTGGAGAAAGCAGACGGGATCCCGCCGGGAATGGCTTATAAAGAGCTGGGTAGTTAGGCTAAATATATATAGACACGTGCGCGTGCGTCCATAGGTGTTTGTGCATGCGCTGGCGAAAGGCCCTGGCTGAAGCCCCGCCGGCTGTTTGCCCACGCACAAACACGTGTACGTGTCTACACAACAGCACCCGGCTGGGGATTTAGAACGCCGCGTCCCCAGCCCAGCACTTCCTCGTGTCCCCCTGCTCCCCATCCCTTCCCTCTTCCCCTCCATCGGGCCGGGGAGGGGGGGGAGGACCCCACTTGCCCTGCCGATGCCCCTTCTTCCCTCATGGGGTGAAAAATGGGAGCGGGTAGCAAAGGTGGAGGGGATTAAGGAGG
Organism: Gorsachius magnificus; assembly: GCA_034008185.1. NCBI lineage: Eukaryota > Metazoa > Chordata > Aves > Pelecaniformes > Ardeidae > Gorsachius > Gorsachius magnificus. The sequence continues at coordinate 1,382,244 of CM067092.1, forward strand.
AAAAAAAAAGGCGTCCTGCCCCTCCTTTTTCTGTGCACAGCATTGCAACATGGGTTTGAGAAGGGCTCGCCGTTCCTCCAAAAGGGCTCGCCGTTCCTCCAAAGGGCTCGCCGTTCCTCCAAAAGGGCTCGCCGTTCCTCCAAAAGGGCTCGCCGTTCCTCCGAAGGGCTCGCCGTTCCTCCAAAAGGGCTTGCCATTCCTCCAAAGCATCAGCTTCAGCCACGAAGCCACACTAATAGCATTGCCTGGTGCTCCCAGCTTATACCATGCACGGAGCTTTCCTCTGCTCGGAGCCTTCCCCTGCTCGGATACCCATTTTCCTAACAAAAAAAGCCTCCCCCCTGCTTTTTAAGCCTGTAAAATCAGCACGCGCACAGGCAGCAGCGGGTAAAGGCAAAAAGAGCATTTGCAATGGGAGGGAACAGAAGAAAGACCACATCTCCACGTGATAAAATTTTATTACAAAATATGAGCTAGATTAACAGTTGTGGGGAGGGCTCGGGGCGGGGGGAGTATGTAACAAACAGAAGCATCACCAGAAAAATAAACCTTCCACCCAAGTTTTCCAGGTCCCAATTTTTTTTTTTCTTTTTCACATTGTGTTCATCTCGGACAGTAACCAACCACCTCCCGTCCACGCAGACCCGCGAAGCCGTACAGCGCTCTTTTCCTATTTACAGCGATTTTTAATTCTTCCCCCCCCTCCGTCCCCCCCACTATGATACAGGCACGGCAGAGCTGAGGCACCCGCCTCCCGGCTGGGCTGACATTTTGTTCTGCACCAAGCACAGGCCCGCAAAACCTCCTGGGTTTGCAAACCTTCTCCCATGTCCCCATCACCCAAGGGGGCTGGGGGGGTGGAGGGACCCTGCATTCCGCCGGGGTTCGCGCGCCCCAGCTACGTCGCTGGGCTCCAAGCTGTCCCCCCCCAGCAAAGAGGGGCTCTGCTCCGTCAGCAGCGCTCCCCATCCCCCTTGGCTTTCCCACAGGGACCAACTGCCCTCGGCCACCGAGAGCCACCCTGAAAGGCAAGGCCAGAGGCTGCCCACTGCTGTACGCACAAAACCAGAGACACAAAAGCCAAGGCTCGCCGGGGTTTTCCTTCAGCCTTTTGGTTTTTTGGTAAAGTGGTGCCTTTGCAGCAGTAAAACATTTGCATGGCAGCGGTTTGCACGCAGACCCGTGGTGCTGCCGGGGAAGCAGTACTGGATCGGGGTGGGGTTTTATGTTAAGACACTTCTTCCTCTGCCTCCCCATCAAATTAAAAACAAAACAAAACAAAATATATATATATATACACACACACACAGAGACGTGATCTACGGGAGGATGAGCAGATCCGGGTTTTTTTTCTTCTGTAGTGAAAAAAAACAAAGATCATCAGGGAAATTATTTTAAATTCCCCAAAGATTTAAAGCTGCCTGTCGGTTGTTTTGGCTTTGTACTGTTTTTCAGCAAACAGGTTTTGGGCCCCACCAGCACAGCAGGGGAGGGAGAGATGGGGGAAATGGGGTGGGGGGGAGGGAAGGTTTCTTTCTCAAAAAAAAAAAAAAAAAAGAGGGGGGCAACAAGATGCCTCTGAGAAGGTCACGGGTGAGGGCGAACCCCACGAGCAGCCTGATGGCACATGCGGCAGCTGGGTTGACCCCGTGCCCTGCAGTTTGGCTCACACGTTCAGGAGCTTAAACCACAACAGATGCACCTAAAAATAATTTGAAAGATGCTTTCCCCCCCATGGAGGTGGCAGTTAATCCGTGGGGGCCACCCGCTCCCCCCGGGGACTCCGGTGCAGCCGGCTCGCCGTGCCAGGGCTCAGCCTCCGAGGAGCTGAACGGGCGCCAGCAGCACGGGGTGGAGCCCAGCAGGTCCCAGCACGGCGGCGTTGGGTCCCCACCAGCCCCACCGAGCCAGCCTGAGCTTCCTGGAGACACCAGCGGGGACCGGCTGAGGCATCTCCACTGCCACCCTGAAATTCCTGCGGCGTGAGCTCAACCCGCCCGTGCCGGCAGACACGCACGCTCCTACACCCTGCACCACCACCAATCTCTGAGGGGTTTTTCCACAATCAGACACCTTCCCCGAGGCTCTCCAGACCCACCTCCAAGCAGAAGCAAGAGGTAAAATTGCCCCCTGCATGGAGGCTTCAGGCCACACACCACTTCTAACCCCCCACCATTTTGGGGGGCGGGAGACGGCACCAAACACCCTACTCACCCATATGGCTCAACCCAACCTCCAGGGTGAGGTGGGAAAAAGGAGCCCAGGTCACCGTGGTGGCATCAGCAAGGTCCTGCTCTGTGCCCTGAAGAGGAGCCAGACCCCCACAGCCAACCAGGCAGACGACAAATGAGCCCATTCGCTCCCGCCGATCCCCCGTGAGCTGCGACAAGAAGCAATGAAAGAGTTGGGAAAAGGCCGTGGAGGACATACGCGTGGTCAGCACAAGCTGATTTATGAGCCAGACTCTCCAATCCTCACTTGAGCATGGTGTCAGGAGGGTGCTGTCATCAAACCCTCCAGCCAGGCAAAGCGCTGAGGTCTGGAAAACCCTTCCCCACGCACCGTCAGGGAAAGTCACTCAAGCCAGCACCACCAGCCCCGGGCACATCATCCATCCCAAACCCCCAAATCCTCTCCCATCAGGCCAGACCAGCCACATGTGCCGCAGGTGTGATCAGTTTTATTTACCCAAGGCAAAGGACAACCAGGAACCCAGCGGCGCTTTTCGGCTAACGTGCCGTTGGGGCAATAGCAGAGAAGGGTGGCCTTCAAATTTCCACCACCTGAAGATGCCACGGTTTCAGATCACACTGCAGATGTGCATCAGCCTACACATTACTTAAATTTGTTCAAGGAAGAATAAAAGAGGAGGACAGACTGGGGGAAATCAATATTCCATTGAAGGCATGGGCCCATTACTCGTTCCCAATTTATTTATCACCTGCATGGCTGCTGGTGAAACTGGCACAGCCTGGTTCTTGTTCTGCCCAGGATTAACCCCCGGTAGTCTTCAAAGAATGGCTGATGTGCCCCACGCGTCACGGCACCCCACGGAAGAAGAGGGAAGGTGCCTGACGGAGCCCGAGGCGGTGAACCTGCGAGGTAGGTAACATGATTACAATCTGAACAGCGGGATTCATTGGAATTTGTTGCAAAGATGCTTTTTTTTTCTTTTTTTCTTTTCTGTCTGGACGTGATGAAAACGGCAACAGCAAAAGAGCGGTGTGACTGGCAATGCCCAATTCCTCGTGTGAGCGTTCAAGGCACGAGCAGACCCTGCCCAGTGCTTTTTGGAGAAAGGCACAGTGTGTTTAGTCTGGGAAACCAGAGCTTTATCGGTGGCTTTTTTGCAGTCGCCCTGGGTGGCTTCAAGACCCATCCTGGTCCTCCCAGAGACACCTGAAGTCAAAATTCATCTTGGAAACAGAAATGCTAAGGACACAATCAAGAAACCTGGCCAAGCAGGGCAGATATTCGCAGCCCCGAGTGAGCTGGCTGCCAGGAAACCGCAGATGGGCTCAAGGGGACACAGATGATGGCTTTTTGTCATCTGCTTTTGCGCCGTCCCTTGCTTGAAGGCACATCAGGTGAGTACGCCATAGGCCCTTTCCTCTATGCCCCCACAGAGACTGGGATTGTCAACCCAAACAGCCTTGGGCACGCTCTCCCATCCTGGCACGTCAGAGGTGCCGCATCCACGGCCACGCCACGGGGCAGTCCAAGAGGATTGCACCAGCGGGTTGAAGTGAGACCTCTCACGGCACAGCCAGGCTGCCGACCCCTCACAACCCTCCTGGGGCTCACCAAAGGCACCGCCCTGAAAGGGGTAAAAAAAAATATCCCAACGAGCTTGAGACACGAAGGACAGTTGCTCCTGAGTGACAAATAAATAGCAGGTCTGCTGGAAGAAAGCCCTTTGGAATCCAACGTCCATCGCCCCAGTGCCACCGGGAGCCTCGTCACAAGATCAGTCTGTAATTATAACTCTATTTTTAATGAGATTTCTTTTAAAACCAGAAACAGCCGGGGACAGGGCTCGCAGAGGGGGCTTACCCGCCACCCCTGCCCTGCCGGTTGATCACAGCATGGGTTTGTTCCTACGTACGAGAAGAGGAGGGGCCCCTCGGAAAAGAAAAAGAGTTTCAGCTGCTCTTGGGAGAAGTGGCGAAGGCAGGCGGCTCCTAGTTCTGGTTCCGGGCCCGTGTGCTTCCGGTAGTGCCGGGTCAGCTCGTCGGAGCGGGCAAAGCGCCAGTCGCAGCCTTCCCACGTGCATTTATACGGCTTCTCACCTGCGGGGAAGAGCCACAGGTCACGGGCACAGCACAGCCCCCGCCACGCAAGAGCCCAGGCGGACACGCATCTGCCCGGCCTCCCAAACACCCACCCCGTCCTCCTTGGGAGGCCCTGGGGGGCACCCAGGGCTGCCCCGCTGCAGGACGGGGCTCGTGGCCACGCTGATGCTTTAGGCTGCCAGGGTTCACTTGCTGTACACAGCCCGTAGCCACCAAGGGACCGTGAATTGCCGAGCTGCGGTAACCAGGTCTTTTCCATATGCCCCACCCTGCTTTGCTTTCTAGGCTTGGTTTCTATTGCCGTTCAAGTTCCTGTTGGATTTTGGAGCAACTCTGGCTAAAAGTTTTTGGGGTTTTTTAACTAAAAAAGCCAAAAATTCCTCTGGAAGGTGTTGCTGCTCATACAGGTGGGGGGGGCATCAGGAGGAAGAAGGGGGTTATGCCATATAAATTTTCCTCAAAGCCTCACATCTTTGAAACCACCACCTAACGCTCCCTGCCTCAGAGTTCAGCCCTGCAGCAGCTCTCTGTGCACAAAACATTGTCTTTTCTTCAGAGCATTCGGGTGACGTAATGCCTCTGCCCTCTCCCACCCATACACACCTATTCCCAAACTGAAATCAATTAAATTGTGCAACTTCTCAGCCAGCTGGGAACTGGGCTGGAAAAGCCCATGCCCGCTTCCAACTCCCTGCGTGCCCAGGTTGTAGAGCTGAACCCTGGCTGCAGCCCTCTCCACGCATGGGTGTGGTGCTCTCAAATATTAGCCCTCGCTCTTAACAGCCTGAACAAGCAGGCAGAGTTCAGGGAATGTGCTGACTTCCCCGACCTCAAATATTTACCGTTTCATCGGCCAATTGCTGAGCGCACCATCGCGGCATGAATGCACGTACACATGCAGCATGCATGCACAGGCATGTGTGTCGTGCTCCGACATGTTTCCCAGTGAACGGGAACAGCCCGTGTGCTAGGCAGGCGGTGCATTCAGCCAGGAAACACAAAACATTCAGCCACAGCAAGATCTACAGTGTCTTGCACACCCCGGACAAAATATGAACGCAGAGACATGTGAACCTGGAGGAGATAAGGCACCAAGATCACATCCCGCTCCTCAAAAAGCCCCTGGGCTCAGCACCACGGGGAGGCGAGAGGTGTATTTTTTACGACTCGGGTAAATAGAGAACTTAAAGACAATTTACAAGCAGCACGCTGGGCGTTTTACGGCACGCCGGGGATCTCGGGGTTTGCGTTAGCGTGCTAAGACTAAGGCGGGATTTGCACTGTGCAGCCACAGACATTGTCCCAGCCAGGTCACCTGGCTGGGTCAACCCTACCAAGGCCCTTTAGTTTCAAACAATAACAGGTTGATCTCCAGGATAGAAACAAAATGCTTTCCATTGTCCCACGAGCTGGCTCCATCTCCCAGGACAGCACGGCAGGGCAAGCTCAAACAAAGGACCCAAACTGGCATTCCCAGCCCCCGGGAGGCGGGTGAGCAGCCACCGGGTTATATATTTAATCTCACAATGGCACCCAGGAAATGAATGGTGTCTCCAGGAGATGAATACAGCCCAGCCCATAGCAACGGGCAAACCACAAGAAAAGATCTTAGAGATCGTGTACTTCTCAGCCCAGCCGCCATCAGGGGAGGAATGGAGAGAAAGGGCGTTATTAACCCTTCAAGTGATGGAGCTGAAGCGGCATCGAGCGGACGCAGCTGAGGGAGTTGGGATGGGGCCCTGCCATTGCAGCTCCAGCTCAGCGAGGCTGAGGCCTCAAGAGCAGAACATGAGGCTTCAAAAATGGGACACGGATACCCTGCGCCTGCCTACGTATGGCGCTCTGTTTTGGATTCCCTTCTTTTTACCCACCCCACACCACCACCAGTTTTCTTGACTGCTCAGGTCGCATCCTCCTTCGCCTCTCTGCCTTTCCCTCTTATGGCAAGTGAAGCAGGAGGAGGCAAACGCACCTGGATTTCCAGCCCGATTACTGGGAAACCTGGGAAAATGACTGCTTTTTATCAGCTTCACAAAACACCCAAGTTTGCCTGGATACATCTTTGTATCGTGACTTGTAAGGATGCTGTATGTCTCAGATGGGTCGCGTCCCTGGGCACAGAGCTAAGACCTGTGCTCTGAATGAAGGGGAGAAGAGATATTTAATTTTAAAGCGAGACCCCTAGCATAGCGTTGAATACAGATTACTCTTGTGACAAATGCTTATCGCCACCCAGCTCTCGGAGCCAGGATAATGTCCTTCCTGTTCCTTTCTTCCACCCCTTCCGTGTTGTTCTCCAGCCTGTTCCTACCCTGGGCCTGCCAAAAAAATATTGTACCTCACGCACAAAGAAAAATTCTTTGCTGGCTTGTTTGAAGGGCTGATAAGACAAAAACGGAACAGAGCCAAGTGCAAGAACTGATTCCCAGCCTCAGGATGGGTTTTGTTCGTTGTTAATAAAAAAGAAAAGTGAACTCTGGGCCAGCTTAATTGCTTTCAGTAAAGATCAGCCCTTCTATAAAAGAGATTTATGAGGGCACTGATGGTTCCTGGACAACCTGGGGATCTGATAAAGTTTCAGGTATAATAAATGCCTTAATGAGAAGACCTGTGCTTGAACGCACAAGCGCCACTCTGAGCTAGGTTTACCCCAGGGAAGCTGGTTGTGGTGGGACTGGTGGGAGTTCCTCTGTGCTTGTGACCCTGTTTACACCAGCAAGGGCAGCCCACAGCACCTCTGCCCTGAGGGCTGAGGGCACAGCCCTTCTGCAGGCTTATTCGGAGCCCTTCTGTACCTGTAATTGGCAGCTCCAGCAATACACCACTGGTAGCCACTAAGGGGACAAGCACCGGGTGCGAGTGGTCTGTGCGGCTGTAGACAAGGAGATACGGGGGGTTCCTTCCTCTCCTTGGGAACCACAGGGGCGCTTGACACAAAAGAGACAGCCCTTGTCTCCTCAGAGGTCATATACACGCACCGCATGCCTTCATGCAATCTTTCTGTAGGCTAAGCAGGATCGGGCCTGGCTGGGATTTGGGAGACCTCAAAGGAAGAGCTCAGAGTGCTAGAGAAATGCAGCAACTCGAGCCTCCAAGAGTTCTCCTAAATTCCAGATCCATCCCTCCAGAAGGCAAGCAAGTGCACACAGCGGTGTACAGTCACTACGAAGCAGTGTGACCATCGGACTTTCTGTGCTCCTTACCCCAATAAGCACCCCAGATTAAGGCAATCAACTCAGCTACATTATCGCCGCCATTAACAGGCACGGTGTAAGAAGCGCAGGCTGGCAGGGTTTCCTGACGATGTGGTGCTCTTACCTGTGTGAGTCCTCTGATGTGCCTTCAGGTGGGAGCTCTTGGTATAAACTTTTGAGCAACCTGCAGAAACAGAAAAGACACAACTTCCCTGTGAGAAAGGGGCAGAAACAAACCCAGAATATTTGTATTTGAGGTTAGGGACAGAGGCTTAAAAAGCACTCTGGGTAACAGGATGCAAATAAGCCTGCCTATACCCGTTCTGTTTCAGCAGTAACTAAAGAGCATTTGTTCTCCAAGACAGACAGACTTTCAAATCCCCCCTTCCTCAACCAGGTCTTCAAGGCAGGGTGAAACATTAAATTCACCACCGTTAGCTGCTGGCTTTGTGCTGCCGTTTGTCTTTCTGGATTGCAGATGAAACCAATTCCACTACTGCAAGGCTGGAGGGAAGATGTATTTTGTAATAGTCCCAGCCCTAGCAGATGCGGTGAAAATATTCCAGGAAGCAGGAAATGCCAGGTACACTGTGGAGCCACAGCTCAGCTTTCAGGATCCAGAATAAAGCCAGTGGGAAGTTTTTTTTCAGAAGATCAGCAACAGGTTTAACCAAAGAAAGGCTCCTAACAGAAACACCGTGACTTTGGCAAAAGTTTCTACAACCAGCGTCTCAAAATGAGTCGTTGCTAGTTCCTCATTTCGGTTAAAGTTTAGAAAAGCTTCTCCTGCTGCCTTTATGGCCCTGCTTCATTGTGTTTTCACAAGTATCTTAAAATATGAATTTGAGTTTTTATGACCTGCATATGCAAGATAGTGATATCTTTCATTCCAGGGTTTCCACACAGCCTGCAGAAGCCTCTTGCACGAGATCAGCTCTCTGTCCTGCTCAGGAGGTACGGGAGCAGCTAGCTGTCTTTCCCCTCCCCATGGCAGGAGAGGGATAAGGTTTGGGGACCGACCCAGTTCAGTTTTGCTTCTGATGCTCCAAAGCCTCGGAGTTCCCTCACGCTCAGGAGGGAGATGAGTATGCATGAGACCAAGGACTGCCTCCCTGCTGGACACAGAAACAAAGCCAGAGCACCCAGAGCATTCCCAAACCAAGCACAGAGAAGCCAGAGCAGGGCATGGCTGAGTTTCGTTTCCTCACAAGCACGCAGAGGAAAAAGTGCCGGGGCCACCACCTGGAACCTTGGATCGAGGCTTTGCAAACAGGTCTCCCCTGTTCCTCCAGTTACCAGTGTGAATTCGGCGTGCCTCCTGCCGCTTCCTCATGCAGACCATGTCAGTAAGACCTGCTGCCCCTGCCGTCAGTCCTGACTGGCTTCACCTCTAGCTGAACCTCAGCATGAAGGATTAGAAGAAGCCCTCCGCTGTCTCTGCACGTACACACTACCCAGCCACCCAGTGTTTATTCAGCTCAGGTTGGTTGGTTTGGTTTGGTTTTTGGTTTTTTTTTTTTGCACCACAGATGTGTCCCAGGCCAAAATCCTGCTGAAAACAGGCAAGCTTTGCCTTGGTCGTGCATCCTGCAGGATGAGACTCTTGCTCTGGTCAGTTCTGGTAAGAGCAGAGGGGTCCGTCTCAGAGCAGGGGTCCACTTACACCCTTAACCTGTCTCCCACCGTGACCAGCAGAAGGTCAAAAATTCAGCACACGCTGTTAACCGCAAGAACATGGGTGCAGCTTCTGGTTCAGAAAGTTCCTAATCTGCAGGTTGCCAGAGGGTAGGAAAGATCTCCCTAAACATGTCCTATTCTTACATACTTCCTCGGGTCACTGCTGGAGACAGGATCTGGGCTAGACAGGCCTCTGGGCTGACCTACTACAGCCATTCTTGTACCACAGAAAGAGCACATAAATCTCGCAGGAGGCGGTTAGGAAATGACTTTCTCCAGTTCACACACCCCCATGGGAAAACTGTTTGCTAATCCCCAACAGCTCGATGGCTGGAGCTCGGCCCAGGACGTGGGAGGTGTGTGTCCCTGCACAAGGACCAGTGATTTTCAAGCCCTCGTGCTGGTGGCACTGGCGTTTCTCGCTGGGGACACGATTGCTTCTCTCCTGCACGGCATGAATGAGAGTTTGCAGCTCCGGGTCCCGCAAGCTCTCTGTGCTGCAAGATCTCCTCCTGCCAAGGCATTACTGGTCTTTAGATGGACACGATCCCACAATGAGGTGACACACAGCAAACAGCTTCAGCTCTGGGCTGATCCTTACCCTGAAATGCCTTTCCACACCATCCTGATGCAGTACAGGAAGGCGCTGAAGGATATGACGCAGAGATATCCAACTCATTGCCTCTTTGGAAGAAGAGAATTGGGGCGACAGAGAGAGAGAGACCGTAAAGGCTGCTTGCAGAAATTAACTCGATGGTTTGCCACCCGTTAGGGGAGAGTGGGAAAGGAAGGGTCACTGAGAAAGCCAGCGTGGTTTCACCTGCGGAGAGCATGCGGCTGCTCGGGGTTAGACAAGACCAGAGCGAAAACGGGCAGCTAAGGCAGATTTCCAGGAGCATTCCCGTGCTCTGCAGGAGCTCTCTGCCTCTCAGAGTCAGGCTGGCTTTTGCCGGAGCGCGAAGGGGAAAGGGAAAGCGAGAAAAAAAACTAGCGCAGGCAGGATTGATCTTTTCTACTCCCTCGGTGGTGGTAGGAACCCCACTTCCCTGGGGCTCTCCACCCAGTTCCACAGCTCCCTTCACCATGCAGACAGACAAAGTGATTTCAGATTAAACTCCTGCGGAGGCCCAAGGCAGCCCCCAGCCTCAGCGTGTCGAGGAGACACACACACACACACACCCCCCGCCAAAGCCAAGCCAGTACATCAACCGGGAGCATACCTGGGTAATCGCAGTGATGGATTCTCCTTTTCTCCAGCTCAGGGTTGTTGCGTCTGTTGTATTTGGGGGGCTGCATGACAATGGGCCCTTGGGAGAGGGTCCCAAGGCCATTAGGGACTGGGGGGACCTGGGATGACTGGACCAACTTCAGTCCAAAAGTGGCTTCATAGGATGGTGGGGGAGAGATGGTGTTGATGAGCTCGGGTTGATTCTCTGGGCTGCCAGGCTGTGAGTTGGGGGGGGGGGGTTCCCCGGAAGAACCCTTTTCCCTGGGAGACATACTGGCCCTCCGGCTGGACAGGTCTGTGGCCACATTGGACATGGTGTTACCTGTGGACATGGTGACACCACTGAGACTGTTGATGGCTGTGGTGCTGTTGGAGGAGGATGTCAGAGCGGTCATGTCAGAGCTTCCGTTGCCAAGAGGCATCTGGTAAAGCTGGGATTGCTGCGGATTGGTGGATAAGGGAATCTCAGAGGGCATCTCCTGCTTGATGAAGATGTTGTTCACCGCCACTGACTGGGGCATGCTGAAGACACTGGTGAAGTCGGGCAGGGTCTGGGTGGAGCCAGAGGCAGAAGAGCAGGGTTGGGCAAAGCTGGTGCCAGGCTCTGTTTTGATCTGCGGGAACGGCGTCATGGGTTTGGGTGGCCGGTAAAGTCCAGTGCGCAAGTGCGTCGTGTCTGGCAGAATCACATTGATGTTCACGCTGTACGGCGTAGAAGAGGGCTTCTCTGTGGAGAAGAACTCATCCACCACCGAGGCACTCTCCCGGCGGTACTTCTTGTCTGGTATCATTGGGATGGGTAGCACCTCATTTGAAAGGTACTTATCCATTTCAGATCGTGCCTACAGCAAAAAACACAGATGAGAGAACTTGTGAAGAGTGACCCACACTGGCGGTGGGAGTCCAACATTCAACAAGTACTTAAGCTAGCAGGAAATCGGGAGAGCAGCAAGAGCAGCCCAGGATTTGCAGGCTGAGGCAATTTAGCTTCCGCCTCTGACTCAGCCACAGACTCCCCAGGATTGAATCACTGTCCTCTGTCCCACTTCCCTCCTACCTGTCTGCACGGATAACAAAGGGTAAGCTCGGCAGAGGATGCAGTTATGAGAGAAATATAGCCTGATAAAGAAGAGCCAAGCTTTAGTTACAAAGCTTTGGTCACACAAACCAGAGAATTAACACTAGAAATGGGATGAAATCAAAAACTCTGTGCTGGTCAGCCTCGTGCTTTGGGCATGTTGGATCTGCAGCCCACCTTAGACATTCTGACTCTGGTCTCCTTCAAACTCAACAGCCTGAGATATACTGCATTTTATTCTAGGACAATAGCTTTAATTAACTGAGAATATCCTAGGCTGGTATCTTAATTAATTGAGAATAATTTGGGCTATAGCCCTAGAGATCTAAGCAATGTTGCCACTAACTTAGTGGGCTGTGAGCCTAAAATGGAAACTGCCAGGCATGCTATCCCTGTCTTGTCTTGGTAAAGTGACTCAGCCCTCACCTAACCTTTGGTTTAGTTCTAGTTTTGTGGAGCTGTTCTTACAAGCCTGGGTCCTCCAAGTTAACAGGACCTCTAGCTCAGACAATCACCGCCTACCAGGTTTCTTCCCCTCCTGGTTCATGTCTGATGCGGCATCCCACTGGATCCAGGCCCAATAATTCAGCAACCTGATGGAGCAATCCGCTAGGAAATTCATTCCCTGGCATTTGATGACTCAAGCTCTGCTCTTTGTGGTTAAAGATACCAGTGCTAATGCTCTTTTATAAAGCTACAGCCTTTAATTATGTGGTTATCCATGTGTCAAGCTCATTGCAAAGCCCTCGTAGCCTCATTCATATGTAGAGGAGCTGGCAAAACCACCAGGTTTCCCTGGCAGAGCCTAGAGTGCGCTTCAGGAGAGCAAGCTGATCTCGCCCCACACCCTGCACGCTTGAGCCGAGGGTTTTACAGCTCTGAACTATGTCACTGGAGTGCAATAGGCCAAAGTCATCCCTGCCTCAACTTCACTGCTCTTAACAAAGCTGGACGGGACCCAAGAGATTTCCTCGCCCTTTCCAGCGAAACGTATCACCTGTGCTTCCAGCTAATTCAAAGAGCCTTTGCACCTCTGCGAGCCATACTGGCAACGCACGGGTAAGCTGGCTTCCACCCAAATACAGGTACATGCCACAAATACATGGGTAGAAGGCTCACAGCAGCTGGAACGTGGAGGCACTACGCCGCGCTGGAACTGAGCACACTGCACTGGGACTGTTTTTCCTACACTGTGCTCGCCGCACTGGTGTGCATATGCAGCGTGCTGTAAATCCTATCCCTCCTCATTGAACATGCAGGCCCTGAAAAGTCCCCGCCCTCATTAGAGGAAGCTACGTGTTGGCGCTACAAGCTCGCTTTGTGTCACATCCTCACCTAACCGCCTCTGCTCAAGGCAGCGCTGCCTCCAGCAACACCCCCTCCATGCTCCAGAGAGGAAAGCCTTGCTCAGGCATACCCTAAAGGCAAGGCATCGGCGGGAAGCAGGGAGGAGAATCAGAGATCCTCAACTCAGTCCTTGCAGACTGGTCCGAAACCCCCATTTCCTCTCTGCTTCCCCCTACAGCGTCCAGCTTGGCTTCCTGCCTGAGGGAGAACCACGCCAAAGCTTTGGAGCCGAACCCTGCCCGCTCCTGCCCTGCGCACCCAGACTGGCACATTACGGTTACCCTTGGGAGTCAGCTCGCTCTAGGTAGTACCAGAGGCTCCGAATGCCGTACATACCTGAGCAATGAAACGACCCACTTGCCAGGAGTGGGGGCAGGGGGAAGGTGTTGGATGCCTTTTACTTCTACATTTCCCTTATCTCTGGCATTTAACTTTCTCACCTTCAGTTCCCAAGGGAAGGTCTCCCCCATCCCCCCCCCCCCCCCCCCAACTCCAGTGGGTCCTTATACAGCAGGTGACCGGGCAGGTTTCTTAAATGTGGAAAAGCATGGAGGGCCCTCATTTCAGATCCCAAACCTGCATTCTCAGCCAGAGTCCCCCCACCCTGTCTCCTGCCCACCCCCCTGTTCGGTGTCTCTCAGCCTCCTTTGCTCTCATAACCACCCTTACTTGCAGAGCAAAGCCTTCCTGTCCTTTCGTTAAAGCCACTTGTGATCCTGAGCAGCCCCAGGGCTCTGGGGAAACAGGGTGTTTAGGGGGCAGCTGGTCATCAGAGCAAAAGCGATGGGTTTCCACTGGGCAGGAAAGGAAACCAGTCCTGCCCATAGCTGCCTGCGTGGAGAACTGGGACGGTGAGGGCCCCACCTCATTGGAACCCAGACTGCCATAATACTGCTGATTGTGCCACAGGCCCCTCACGACCTCGAGGGCCCCAGCGTCCTTCAAAGAGGAAGAAAGGGGCACTTTGCTTGTTTGTGGCCCAGAAACGCCTAGCAACCCTACTCTGCTCTGGCAGGGCTCATGCTGGGTGCTGACACCAAACACCAAGCCACTTCCCTAAGCACCTCCCAACCAATGCTCTATCCAGGAGTCTAACTGACTCCTCGGCCCAGGGTCAGCACAACTGGGACGACTAAGTGCTGGCATGGCTGGGTGGGATCCAACTCAAGTCTCCTGAGCACAGGCGTCTCCATCTGGCCGTCCCTCACGGCTCCTTTCACAGCCGGTGGGGATCCAGTTAACGGGAGGCACGAGAGACAGGGAGGAGACAGCTACCGGGGTGGCTTGCACTGATGGGAGACACCGCGAGCGGGAGGCACACGGCCTGGCTGGCGGCAGGGGCGAAGGAGGGAGCGGAGGTGCCGCCATGTCCTCGCCAGCAGACCTGGGCGGCCCCGCACCGGGGCTGGGGGGCAAGCCCCCGCTCAACCTCTCAGGGGCTTTAGCGGTACCTCTCACCAACAGGGGGGCAGGAGCACGCGGCGGGAGGAGTGAGGAAAGGGCTTCACCTCGAGAATGAGCGGCGGCATCCGCTGTTCCATCCTCATGGGGTGCAGCTGTGGGGCAGACAGGGCTGGGTTAGCGGGGCGGCCTCCCCCGGGGCCCGGCCACCCCCCTCAGGCCTCCCCCCACCACCCCCGGCCACCGAGGGCCTTACCCCGCCTCCCTTCCCGGCCCCTCACGGTCCCCCCGGGCTGCCCACCCGCGCCACGGGCGCCTTCCCGTCGCCATCACCGGCGCCCGCTCCCGCCCGGCGCCCCCCGGACATGGAGGCGGCCGACGGTTGGTGCCGTTGGTTGGGAGGCGGCGCCCGGCCAGAGCGCCCCCTGCCTCCGCGTCGCCACCTGCAGGCCGGGAGGACCGGCCGGGGATGGGGGCGGGGCCCAGCCCTGGAGTGGGCGGGGCCCAGCCCTGGAGTGGGCGGGGTTGTGTCCCCTTTGTGGGCGGGGCCCAGCCCCGCGGTGGGCAGGGCTGGGCGGGAGCCATCTTTGTCCTGGGCGGGTGCCTGGGCTGCCCCGGCCTGCGTGGGGGGGGAGCGGGGAAGGACAGACGGACGGGACCCCCTCGGCCCCCGCCTCCCAAATCCAGCCTTAGGGTGCAGAGGGGGTTTGGAGGCTGCAGGAGGAGCAGGCAAGGCCTCAGCCTGCCCAGCCCACGGGGCGCTGACCTCCATTTTCCTCCTGCCCGGAGGTGCGAGCGGAGCCTGGGCAGCACCTTCTCCCCGCTCACTGGGTTTTTTTTTTGGGTTTTTCCTGTTTAACACTCCTTTCCTGCAGCGGGGTGGGAGGAGGCACCGTGCCACCCGCTGTGGGGACGAGCAGGGACTCGGTTCCCAGCTCACGCCGCCGGTCTCTGGTTTTAGGTCATAACCCTCGGCAGAGCGGGATCCGCCGCGGCATCCGGGCCGTGCCCGCCCAGGGAGGACAGCATCTCCGTGAATCTGGGCAGCAGCTCAGCCCGGCTGCAAGGTTTGGTGAGCTCTGAGCATCTCACAGAAGATAGCTGAGAAATAGAGAGCTTTCCAGAGGAGGCTTGGAGGCACGGCACAAAGGCCTTCAGAGATTTCCAGCCCAGTCAAACCAGTAAGTTCTCCCAGTTGCCATGGGGCTACCATCTACAAAGCCTATCTTAGGGTAGGCAGAAGCGTTCATGCTGCGTCCTGGCAACAGGCTGGAAACCACTGGAGCAGGCACAAAGAGCTGAGCCCGCAAAACTCACTCAAGTCATGCATGAGGGTTTTGGATTTTTTTGGTGCGCACCTGGGGCTGGGGCGGTGCCAAGCCCCAGCAGCCGGGCCCTGGTGCGGGCAGCCATCACGAGGTGCTGTAATGGCCAGGAGACACCACGCTCAGCTGCATGGCCAGGGCCCCAGGCACAAGTCCTCTGCCCAACATCTCCCAGTGCCATGGGCCACGGCATCTGCAAGAGCAAGGACACGAGCCTCAGCCACGCCACCGCGGCTCGCACAGACCGTGCTTCCTGGCAGAAGCATGGCAGCACCATAAGCTAGATCCGGTCCCTCTGAGGAGAAGCTCTCAGCATCACACCACTGCCAGGCTCCTACAAACAGAGGACTTGGGGGAAATCCCACCTCCTTGAGCACAGGAGCAAGTACCCCAGCCACCCTGGCCACAGGCGTCTCCAGGGACCTTCTCTGCAGTTTGCCTTCAGCTAGCTCATTCCTGTGCTTCACACTCTCCAAGGTGGAAAGATTTTGCCAGGACTTAAATCTCCTTTATCATTCCCTCTATGCACTACAGCGTGCTTGCAAACGTCCTGCACGCCTCCCTTCTCCTGCCTCAGTTCCCACCAGCTTTCCATAGAGGGGGCCGAGGGCTCTCCTCACATTTCTCACCCAGACCCTTTCTCCAAGGTCAATGCCCAAAACAGGCCACAGTCCTCCAGCACCAAGTTAAGGGGCAGAGTTATCTCCAAATCCCAAAACAGTGCTTATCCGCCTTCTGTGGGATCAGCACCAACCTGTGCCCCATTCTCATTCCACATCCTCCTCTTGCAGCTGCTGCTGCCTGCTCATTTCCAGGGTTCCCATTTTCTCCTCCATGACCACTAGGTTTTACCCTAACTTCTACCATTTCTCCAGTTCAACAAGATTGTGGTAAAGCCTTTTCTCGCCTTCCCAGTTTGGGGTCATGCACACATTGTCAGGCTGGTCAGTCAGACCAGCAAGGGCTAGACACCAGCCCAGGCTTCCCTCTCCCTCTCACAGAAAACCAGCAAAACCAACTCAACGGACTCAGTTTTCCTGTTTTGGGGTGTTCATATTCTGGGAGGTGCATCTAAATGGGGGATGTTCCTTGTGAGGCCACGATAGACCACAGAGCCACATGGCCTTGAGCGGGTGGGTACCAAACAGGTCGGGGGTGCTGAGAGCTGCCACCCCTGGAGAACCATGGTCTCCATGTGGTCTTCATGCCTGGAAGCACAAGGAGATTCTTAAACACGAAATCTCCAGGCTAGAGCTACAGGGGTTTTGGGGTTGAAAGCTGTGTCCCATCATCCCCACCAATGGGAAAAAAAACAGCTTCAGAAGCACCTGCATACTTCAGCCAAGCTCCTTTGCAGGCAGTGCTTGAGCCTGCAAGTGGTGGTCCAGCTGCTGGATCCCTCATTTTGGGGTCAACCACACCAGGAGACCACAAAACCCCTCTGCTCTGCCAGCTGTCTGCGTCCCAGACCTGCCATGGTGAGCAGCACAAACACAAAGGAAGCAATTGAGGGCAAAGCGGGCCCCGTGGGGAGGAAGCCCCGGAGATGCTGGGTCCCTGCAGGCTCCTCAGCCAGCCCAAGTGGGTCCTGGTGGCCGGCTGCAGCCCTGCCTGGGGCCACTCTGGCAAGGGCATCCTGGGACACTGTGGCGGGCTCACATGAGACAGCAATGACCTGGAAGGATCAGCCCATCCCTTCCTCCCTGTCTGCCAGCCACAGGTGAAGAATTAACCATTTTGTCGCCATTTTGAGAGGGACTGAACTTATCACATAGCCAGGGAGCTCAGTTCATCTCAATTCTGCAAGAGAGATGCCCACCGTGACCTGATGGAGAAAGCCTCCAGGGCCTCCTGGCTGAAGAGCCACTAGGTCTTCAGTGGCCCAGTTTCCCCTACAGTCACTAGCAATGCCATCGCTGCAATTACCGGAGGCGAGGATGAGGTACGAGGTCTGGAGGCAGGCATGCCCCGGGCTCCGCCAGCCGTGCCGGCACGGGCTCCGGCAACCGTCACAGGTCACCAGGTCAGACACAAAGCAAAGGGGAAACGCAGGCAAAGCAGGCGTCAACAAAACTCCTGTGAGTTTAGAGGTGTCCAAAGGGGGATCTCTGGTTTGGCCAGGAAAGTCACTCAGGATAGCCTTTCACACAACAAAAGCACTGAACTCCTGGGGTATTTTCCCCCTCAAAGCCCTAGTATTGATTGCTGACCACGGAGGAGGGGCTTTTCAACCTGCCAGAGAAAAGAAAGCCAAAAAAAAAAAAAAACCCAAGCAGGAAAAGGAAAGGGGTTAGAAGGAGCACTTTGCCCACTCCAGACACGGCCATCAGACACCAGTTTGTGCCACTGGGCCAGCAGGACCGTGTTACACTCCGCACTGGCACATCCGAACCTGGCGACCGAAATTCCTTGGAGGGCAAGGTAACCTCAGCAGCCTCTGAAGGAGCCAGATGTTGTGAAGCACCCAGCACTGTGAAATCAGTAAAAACCCAGCCCTGCAAAGCCACTCGCTCGATGATGGCGGCGGACAGCGAAGCCCTACGTCCCCCAGCTTCCCCCGGCGTGGATTCTCCAGTGGCTGATAGGCGCCAACACGAGCCTTCCCCTTCTACCTCCTGCCAATTTTCAAAAACCCTGCGGGAACCTCCTGCCTTGGACACCTCTATCCCTCTTTCAGATATCGTCAAAGGCAGGGTGAGGCGTTCTCAGGACATCGATCAATACACGCAGAGTCCAAGACAAACATTGCTTGGGAGGGTGCAGAAAAAAAACGGCGCTTGAGCCAACCGTGCCGTTTTGCCAGCGATTAACCACGAGCATCGTTAGAAGAGTGCTAGGCAGGGCAGGCTGTCGAGGCAGGAGGCGGGACGTGTATTTCCCATGATTAAACGCTTTCTAATCTGAAGTTGATAAATAACAAACCTCCATAGAAACATCAGATGTTGTCACCACACGGGCAGCAGCGAGAGAACAAGGAGAGAAATCAATGTTTGCTAAACAGGCAATGAGCTTGTAAAGTTGGCAGAGGGAGCGGTTGCGGGGGAAAGGGCTCGGGAGGGGGGGGGGGAAAGTTTCTTCAGCACTTGGTGGCTTCCAGCCCTGCACTCGCCCCTGCCTGGCCACAGCCCCCCACCCCATCCTGCTCTGCGACCCTGGGAGGCATCAAGCCCCCTTCCCCGTGGGGGCTCTTGCCCATGGCCAGCCCCAGCCGCAACGCCGCTCACCGACACAAAGAGCTTTCGGGGAGAGGGGTGCAAGCAAAACACCAGCTTCACCCCTGCAGGTCAGCCAGAAGCACGACCCTGGGACGTGGGGGTTCAAGGTGTCAGGGAACGGCAGGGCGCCCGCTCCGGCGACGAGGGACCCTCCCCGAGCACCGGCATGCGTGGGACAACGGCTGCGCCTGTTGTCCGGGCCCCGGGATTACGCAGTACAGGCTCTTTCTCATACATGCACCTGCACGAAACTCCAGCCTCCAAGGGAATCGGCAAACAATGGGGAGGATAATCATCAATCACAAACCATGGCAAGTACCTGGCAGTACCCCTTTAAAGGGACACGTTATAAATAGACCATATTTATATACAGATTTGGTTCAATATCAGCATTTATTGTCTCCTAGTTAAATATTGACCTGAGTAAATATTTGTTTCTCTGATCATTTGGTTTTGATATTGACCTCGATCGACGTTATTTTCTGTTTGTTCCTCAAGTCTTCTGGAACTCTCTGCAAAACGGGATTAGCAAAGAAACCCCCGGGGCTCTTCCTTTCAAGTACGCGCGGGGCCAAACCTTGAGCTGCCATAAATAAGAAAGCCCCATTGAAGGCAGCAGAGCCGAACTCTGTGCCTACGTGGGTGGGTGCTGGGCTGCAGAGGGCCCCGGGTGGCCTCCTCTGCTTGCTCTGTCTCAAAGAGGTTAGGCGCAACTCCAAGAAACCAATGCTGCCCTCGAAGCATCAGCCGTGCCTGCGTCACACACCGGGGGGCAAGATTCACCTTCGCTACCTTTGGCTGCCTGGAAAGCGAGCGTCTAAGCTGAAGTCTCTGCGCAAGCTCTCTCTGGTGTCTGTGGAGAAGACTGCCAGAGGTGATCTATCCCACCAGCTTTCCAGCTGGAAGCTCTCATCCCTTCCCACTTTGCAAGAGCAGCTTCTGGAGCAGCACAAGGCCACAAAGATAAACCCTTTCTCCAGGTTTCTGCCAGGAGCTCGTGGATGGCCCGGGAGCTGAGCCACACTGCTCTGGAGGGTTATTCTGGTACTCTCTTCTGCCCTTGTGCTTGAACTACCCGAAGGAATTATCACCTCTCAGAAACAAGGAATTTCCTTGAGGCCAAGAGCTGCCATCGAGGCAGATGTGGGCAGCTGGGAGGTTGGTTGGCCTCTGGCTGAGCCAGTAGGCAGCAACATTTTCAGCAGACTTGCTGACTCTGTTTGCTATTCCTTTCCTCCGACAACTGATAAAGACTCACTCAAAGGCAATCTACCTTGGCTATTTATCACAGTAATCATGCCAGTACAGTCAGCAATCCCAAAGGCCAAAGAAACCAGGAAAAACACCCTCATCCAACTCCAAGGTCAAGTGCCTGGAAGAGGAGCAGTTTGGAGCAGCCAGGCTCCGGCGGGCTTTAAGAGAGCAAACAGAAACCTTTCAGAAAATAAAGCTGGACTAATAATGGAATAATTAAGAAGAAAATAAAAAGAAAATAAATGGACTGAAAAATAACTAGTGGGGTAGACCTTGGAGACGCTGAGCTTGGAGAAAGCTCTGGCCCAGCTGCACCATCTCTAGGCCTTACAGTGGCCCATATGGCCTTAGGCAGGTCTAGACCAGGGTGGGGGTCCCAGGTTGACATTAGAGTATCTCCACACTGGTTTTCACTTTTTGCAGACCTCCCACGCACAACCTCAGCACTGGATGGAGCCCAAAGGCATTTGGGGTAACGGGGACAACCCCTCCTCCTCACCCATTGCTCCCTGCTCTGCTCTAGCAGGGGGGCAGCTCTCAAAGGGGGGAAGGAGTTGTGCCTTCGTACACAGCTTTCTATTTCTGACCTGCTCTTGCTCAGCAAAGCCTGGGGCCAAGCCCATCAAAGCCAACTGGAGGTTTTCCATCAAGCTAAGTGGGCACCCACAATTGGAAGGCAGAAGGCTGAGCTAGGTCGATTTAGGGTGAGCTGCAATGGCCATTTGGATGTTTTTTTCTGGAAAGGCGAAATGATCTAATGTTATTTCAACTCCTGGAAGATCAGGAGGCTTGGAGCTACCTCAGCCCCAGCCAAAACATGCAGGAACTCAAGCGTTCCCCCAGTTTATGCATGCAGATGGTCAAAAGTTGGATTTGGATAGCTATGCAGCCCCTGCTGGTGCCATCAACTAGAAGCAGGCCCACCTGCAGCTCCATTTCTCCCTCTTGGTTGCAGCCTCCACTCCAGCACACCCTCTCCCCTGAATCTGAGGAGATGGAGGCTCGCAGATGTCCCCGTTCCCCAGGATGACCCGGACAAATTTATCCACCTGTTTCTAAGCTCTTACACATCCGCAGGACACTGGGCTTGTCCTCGAGCCTTCCAGCTCCCCTCTGGTTACGTGCATGGGAGAGGCTGTTAGATAGAGCTCGTAGGGAGCTTCCTCAATTGGGTGATGGGTGGGATTCACTCTGCAGTGCTCAAACCATCTAAAAGCTCACGCTCGTCACCTCGCCTCCTGGGATCAGAAGAAAAGCAGCACATTCCCAGGGCAGGGTCTGACAAAGGCAGGGTGAGTCATCCCCTGCTTGCTGGGGCTTGTGAAGTCCTCCTGGCATTCAGCAAGCAATAAAACAGGCCAAAAAAGCCTGTTCTTCCCAGCACAGCACACAAGGCAGGCCCCAATACCCCGCGCACATCTGGGAAAAGCAAGGTCAGGTTTCACGTGCAGACAGCAAACCCCACCGTCCTTGTGGCCCTCAACTTCCTCACCAAACCAGTTAGCAAAACAAAAACAAACCAAACCCTAAGGCAGGTGAAAATGCTGTGTTTGAGCCAGTAGGTCTTTGGGCCAACTTCTTTCTTCTAAGCTTGCGCAGCACCTAGCACAGTACAGGGCCAAGAAGAACCTGCCTGAATTGGGGACCGAGGGGGACGTTGGAGCAGGTCCGCCTGCTGCAGCTCCTTCTGCCATGCATGCTACCCTACGTATTCCCTAGCATCTGCGCTGCTGGGAGGGTCTTTCTCTTAGCCTGACAGCAGAAAAAACCTCCAAGGGTTTCCTCAAGATCCCTTCCTTCGGCTTAAACCCTCTCTTTCCACATTTTCCCTATTTAGAAATTGCCAATTGCTGTTAATTAAGGGCAACTGATTATGGCATGGGCCAACAACAGGCAATTGACAGTTCCCATCAAGAGAAGGTCCAGCCAGAGCGTTTTGGAGACAGGGGGTTTGCCAGCCACTCGTCGCACCCCGGGGGGACATCAAACAGTCAGCCAAGCTAATGATTTTGGGTTCTCCCAAATGCACAACGCAGAACCTTGAAAACCACCAAAGACTGAAAGTCGCTCGGAATGAAACATTATGTTTGAAAACAGCAGCGTTTTGAAGGGTCAGTTGGGAAGGGGGGGGGTGCCCCCGTTTCTCCAGTTTAACAAACTTGGGTCGTTTCCACGTTTTCGAGAACACCATCAAACCTTCTGCTCACTGCGAGAAGGATTTTCATTGGAACATGTTCACCCACCCCTGGGTCCAGCTCCCCAGACTGTCCTTGAGGGGCAGCAAAATGGAAAATGATGACATTGTGCGGGCAGCATTAAAATTATGGGCTGGATGGGCCGGTAAGTAGGTACCCACGTCTCTCTGCCCTCTCCAGGACGGGTTCAGATTCATGAAACAAATTGCCTGAGGTGCAACAGACGTGATAACGGGTGGGCAATATTCTTTTCTCCTGCAAGTGCTGTCTTTTCGGACCTGCTTTCCTGGGACCAATTTCTTGCCATTCTCTTCTCCTGCTCGTACTGGCAATACCACAAAGAGCAAGGTCATTAAATGCATTTTAATCCTTGCGAATCCTGTCCTTGGTGGAAACCTGAAGGTCCCCCTCACATTAAAAAAAAATTAAAAAATAATAATTTTCAAAGAATTCTCCAAGCGTTTACTGAACTTAATGAAAGATTCTTTGTTTGAGTTTCAATCCGAGCTTGGAAGGGGCTGAACCTCTTTGATGTGGTAAACAGCCCATGGGGCTTTTTTGAGAGTTTTCATGCTAGCTCAAGTTCTGAGAACATCTGAATTGTAAACACGAGTTACCCAATCCCTGAACCCCAGCCATACCCTGTGACTCACGGAACTCACCAATGGAGCACAAGAAAAGCAAATATTCTAATCAAGGGGCTCAGCTAACAAGAGACGGCCGTAAGTGTGATTATTTGCAGTGGATGGGTTAGATAAAAGAACTCACTGGACCAGGGCAGGGGAACAAAATCGCGCAGGTAGCTGACCGAACAGGTTTGAGAGGGGGAAATTCACAGTTGATGATACACCGGCCAGAAACGCACTGCCCGAGACCTTTCAGACGACTGCGTGTGCTTCCCACCGACCGTTCAGGAAGAGCGAGAAAGGGAAATCCGTTGCGTTTATTACGGAGTCGGAGTCCCCCGCTCATTTCCTTCCTTAGATACCTGCCTTTTCGGTGTTCAAAACGAAAAAAATCCAACGCCACGACAGGCTTTCCTGGCTAATTTGCAACCTCTCTCACGTCGGCAAGCTGCAAACAGGTTCCGGCGAGGGCTGCGCAGGAGGAAAAGGAACCGCACACCTGTAATCTGCTTCTTTCTCGGTGCTGGCCCTTTCTCTCCCTCCCCACCTCGCCGAGCCAGGCTCCCCCCCCCACCCCGGCAGAACAATCAGCCTTTGTACCGCCCGGACAAAGCCATTGTGCTCCAACGAGCTCAAGGTTCGGCCAAGCCGCTTCATCCCAGGACGCGTCCGCTTCCAGCGGCGCTTGCCTGCGCAACCCCCCCAACACACAGGGAACTCTGCGGGCTGGGGGGATGAAGGAAAAGTAAAATAACAGAGACTGTGGATGAGATCCCTCAAATTTCCTGGCCTTTGGCTCACCGGTAACATGGGTTTTGTCCAAAGCCTGCTGAGCAGTAGCAAGCTCCCCGCTGATTTTGGACCTGCTCCCAACAAGGGGGTCTGAGCTGCAGCGAGCCCACCGCCCCGACACAGGGCTGCGGCAGGCAGCCATCCTGCCTGGGTGCCATCCCCAGGGTCTTCCCATGGGAGGAGAGGGACAAATTCCTCCCTTCTGGGGACTCCAGCTTCGTTTCCCCATGGCCCTGCAGACACCTGCCAAACGGAAAGCCCATCAGACTTGCAAATCTGCGGACTGGTCCTGAAAGCAGCAGGCATCAGCCGATCCCAAAGCAAAACAACCCAAAAGGTTCCCTCCCTCCCGAGGTCCCTCGAGCCCCACGCAGGGCTCGGCCACACCAGCTGCCAACCCACCACCTCGTGCTGAGAGGGACCACGTGAGCTCCTTCCTCCTTGCCCAGTCTTCCTCCCTTGCCCAGAATTAATTTCACATGGTATTTTGCACACCTCTACCAAACACACGGATGTTTTTGAACCCTTCTGCAAAGCCAGAAGGATCCCGAAGGGCAGAACATCCCAGCCGCCCAAGAGAGAGCGGAGAACCCCGACTTCACGCTGCCCACAAAAGCGCGTTATGTGGACCGAGGAAGAAGTCACAGCATCCTCGGCAGATCGCCCCAGCCTGCCCCGCTCCCATGCCTGTTTGCACAGCTGTAAATTTGGGGTCCCAGCAGGGCCTGAGCTCAGCTCCTTGCTCGGCTGGTGGAGGGATGGGTGGGTGAGGACCAGAGGCAGCACGGGGTTGTGAATCGCCGCTCATCCGACACGTGGCGGTGCAAAGCCTGCGCAGTCCCCTTGCACCGTCGCGATCCGGCAGGGATAGGCAGGGGAATGCCATCGCGTTGCGACACCGCGAGCACAAAGCCTGTCCTCAAACATGGGCGCAGCCTCGAGAACAGGCACTACCCCGCTGAGCTCGTGCCTGGGGTGTCCCCGTACCCAGGGCCACGTTCAGCAGCGTGACCTTCTTCTCCTGAGCGTGCTGGGGATGAGAAGGACCCCGGGAGGGGACACGATATTTTCGGTCCCTTCTGAGCACCCAAGGAATGGGCATTAAACTGCAGGAGGATGCCCAGGCTCAGCTACCCCCGGCCACAACGAGCTGTCAACATCTCGCTACAGGCCCAGAGCAAAACTCCAAAGCTACCACCTCCCCTGGCCCTGCAGAAAAGCCAAATTCATTCATTGCACACAACTCCTGACAGCCCAAGGAAATGAATCGGCCCTGGACAGCTGTGCTGTGGACTTCTGCATCTCTACTAATAAATGAAGTGGGGCAGGACTCCTTCCCCACCCTGATGCAAACCACATCTGCATGAGCAACACCCATTGCCCTGGTTCCAGTAGGGCTGTGCAAGATGCTGGACCACCGGGGAGCCGGAAAGCCCATCCCTGGTCCAAGAGGGAGCCACCACCTGTCACCACCCCAGCGCAGCCACGTTCACGATGAGGATGTGGCCAAAGGTGCTCAGATCCATGAGATGCAGGACACAGCACACAGGGCCCCGCAGGGGCAGAGCAGGATTGAAACACCTCCCAGAAAACTCCCGCACTGTCCAGAAAGCCGGGGCACACCTACAAACCGCTTGGCCCAGCTTTTCCTGTGGCACCAGCAGCAAAATCCTGGCCAGAATAAAGTCAGAGGAACGCCACGGCACCTGTGTCCTCTCCGTTGGAAGGGTCTGGGAAACACCATTCGTGGTACCGAGGACCCGAATTGCCAGGAGAAGCTCTTGGGGCTGGGGAGGAAGAGCACTGTCCTGATAGCACCTAAATCTGTTCAAGCACCTCCCAGATGCTGGACCCCTTTCCCTCCTGTGCGAGCCCCCCACCCAGCCCTTGGGCAGGGCAGGAGGGGGGTGCACCAAGCACAGGGGTGAGAAACTGCCTTTGGGGAGGGAACTGGGCTCGGAGGACACAAGGGGAGCCATTTGCTGCCGTTTCTCAGCTTGCAGCAGCCCAGCCCACCCAAGGGAAGGGAGGCAATGAAGGACGAGCTGGCCTGGAGCAATCCCCAGCCACGCTCACCGGGATCTTCCTCGCTCACCAGGATCTTCCTCGTCACCCATGACAGTCTCTGCCCCCGCTGGGTGCTCACCGGCCTCAACGCAGCCACCCTTGGGGCTCCGGATGCAGTTAGGCAAGGGGTTAAACCAGGGGACGGGCTGTGGGTTTTGTCCACCTCTCTTCCCAGCCTCATCACGGGTCGTGACCTCACCCAACACTGCTGCAAACCCAAGCGACGCTGTGACATCAGAGAGCAGCTCCGAATTCACGGCTGGTGCGGCCCATTGAGACGGGCACTGCCTTCCCCGAGCCCTCCAGGACAGGCGATCGCACCCGGCTGGCGATGGCAGGGCTGATGTCCCCAACAGCCCCCACCCTCCCCAGCCTTTAATTGTGGCAAAGCAAACCACGGAGATGAGCGTGGGCCACCCCTTCCACCTCACCGGCACCTCATGCTCCTCACAAGAAGCTCCGCTGGGAGCCAGCTCCTGTCCCGCAGGGTAAGTGCCATCCCCTTCCCAGCCGTGCTGGAGCTTCCTTCTGGAAATGTCTCCAGGATCACAGAAACCTGGGTCTGTCCTCACTTCCCATCACCGCCGCTGCCTGCCCAGGGACAGCTCGCGCAAGAGAGCAGGGCTGGCACCACCAAGGACCACGCTTACACCCGAGGGAGACCACGGCACAAAGCCCCAAGTGGCTCCGGGAGGGATGGGGTGGCTCAGAGGACCTGGTGACAGGGCAGCTCATCTACCACGGGGTCAGGCACAGCCCAGGGGGACGCAGCCACCCCCCTGACAAGCAGCAGATGATCCCAGGAGGGTTCCCCAGCCCCAGGGAACAACAAAGTGCCTGGGAGCTGCTTTGGCTCCTCAGACCCCGGAGAGCAAAGGGCAGCGAATTGGGAGCAGCAGATGAGCCCTGGAGCTTCCCCAGCCCCCTTGCTCATCGGGGGGCAGCCGACAGCCACGCAAACGGAATGAATCCTCCTCTTCCAAAATGCTTCCCTGGACATGCCTTGCTTTTGTTTTCACATTTATTTTTTTTTTTAACCTTCCTTCTAGCATCGGCCTCTTGAGATTTAAAGGGGAAAATTCTGTTTCTGGCCGATCTGACTCAAATCAGAAAGGAAAAGTGCTTTGCTCTTGGAAGCCCTTTCCTCTCCTCCTTTCTCCTTGTTTTTTTTTTATTTTCAATTTGGGGCAGGGTGGCTGGAAAGGCAGAGGAAAGGGACAAACTAATCGTAAATGCCACAAAGGATCTCCTTCCACCTGACTCAGATCGAATAAAGTTTTCGGCAGCAAATAGCTCCCACCTTCCACTCCTGTTTGAAAAGCGATCTGGTGGGGGGGAGGACAGGACGACAACTTCGCAACCAGCGAGAGAAAGAGATCGGCCGTGAGTTTGCTCCTTTCTTCGCCAGCCAGAAATCGGGAGAGCTGGAGCAGCGGGAGATGCCCCGTGGGCGATGGCCGGCGCTGGAGCTCCGACAGATCACAGCCTTTTCCATAAGTCTTGTCAAACTGTTCTGACAAAACCCCCCACCCCAAGCAGAGGCTTTCCCAGATGTGCAGCCATCCAGCTTTTCCACCCTCCAGCATCTCTGCAACAGCGACCACGGCCTTTGGCGCTCGTTAAAGAGGAAGGGGGCCAACACACGGAAAACTCCTCCCCGGGAGACGCGGGGTCCAGCCCTGGGCTGTCAGGGTTTTGCCACCCGCAATGCTTCACCCTGCATGGGTTTGCAAAGGCCCGGCGTGGCTGTCGGGGGCTGATGCCCAGAGCATGGGTGAGCTGGTGCTCAGCTCCAGCCCTGCGGCTTCCCAGCTTCCATCCCAGGGACCCCACTGTCTGTAAAGGGACACGGGGTGGTCTTGGGGCAAAGGGATGGTGTCTCTGATCGGCCGCCCCCCAGGCCCATCCTCGGCTGCCCCCACCCCAGATCAAACCAGTGGCAAGGTGGCTTTGCCCCAGAGACCACACTCTTCCCCCTTTGAAGGGCAGCAAGGGTGGCGTCATGGGATGAAGGCGTTTCCAGCCATGGGTGGGCTCTGCGTCCCCACATACCCCAGGAGAGGTGGCAGGGGGCTAGCCAAAGCCAGGGGGCACCACTGCCCATCTGCCCCCCGCAGCCGTGGCCGAGGTGTGGGGCGAGCACCAGCCCCGCTGCCTAATCCCACCCGGCAGCCGGGCTTACGAAGGGGGAGAGAAAGCAAACCTCGCCCTCCCCCTGGGAGCAAACAGGGAGCTGCCGCCCTTCGCACCCAGGACAGGCCCCAGAGATAACCCACACCTTCCTGAGGAGCCACCACCCGACCCCCCGACATCAGATAACCCACCCAAATCCGGGGTGGCGGGACGGGGGCTCTGGCAACCCCAGGGTTATGGGGAGAGGTGCCAAGCCGGGACCCTGCTCCCCCCCCCCCCCCCCCATTTTGACCCCCGTGACCACTGCTTGCGGTCGCTGTGGATGCTGGACCGCCCGGGCATCACATGGAAACAGGGCAACGGAGGCGCTGCCTTCATCTCGCCACCTCCCTCTGAAGGACGGAGCCCCAAAACCGGCCCTTGGGGCATCGGTGCCGCTGGGAGAGGGGAAGTGGGCAGTGGAGACACAGCCCCAACCCCTGCCCCCTGCTGAGCCACCCGCCGGGGGGTGCCCTCCCGGGGGTCCCCAGAGAAGCGGTGGCCAGGACCAGGGGGTTCCTGCGGGGCGGCTGCGGAGCGAGGGGCTGGAGCCACCTTCCCGCCCTGATCAAAATGGCGCTGGGGACACGGGGCGCGGGGTTAATCATTAGCCGCTGGCGGCGCCGAGCACCCCGCGCCCCAGCTCGCCCCATTCCCCCGGGGGGGAAAAGGGGCGCAAGCTGGGTGGGAGCAGGCCTGGCTCACCCCCTGTCCCACCAGGAAGAGCAGCTGAAGGCTCCTCGTGGTGGGACGAGGGGTCCATCACCCAAAACACCGTCGAGGAGCCTTGCCCAGGGTAGGGAGCAGGGCTTGAACGTGCTTCTGCCAAGGGACCAGGGGCGCGCGTGCAAGAGGGGCGCCCCAAAGCCGCTTATCCGGGTCTTTTATCTCCGGTGCACACGGGGAGGGGAGGGGGGACGCTGAGGAGGAATTTCAAGGAGCATTCCTTCCCCGCCGTGGCGGTGGAAAAAATAAATGTAATAAAATAAAATAGAAAATAACCTCCCGTTCCCCGCCGCCCCCCCATCACGCACCGACGCAGCAACCCTGGCGCCCACGTCTTTCCCAGCGAGCGGCGGTGGCGCAGAGCCCCTCGGCACCCCCTCGCCCGCCGGCATGGGGGGAGAAGGACCGAGCCCCAGCTGCGGGGAGTGAGCAAAACCCAGGCTCTCCTCCAAAACTGGCAACAGGGAGTTTCGGAGAAAGGCAGGAGAGGGGGATAAAAAAAAAAAAACAAAAAAAAACCAAGAAAAAAATCCAAAACAAATGAAACCCAACACGCCCAAGAGAAAATCCGGCGGAGGGGGAAGCGCGAGCGTACAAAGCGACGGAGGGGTTTTAGCGAAGAGCAGAAAAACAAAGCAGAATTTAAGTCAAAATCCCCGCTCGCGGGAGGCATCAGCAGCCTCCGCACACCTGAGCGGGCGACGCTGCCCCCCGCCCCACGGCAAAGCCCCGGCTTACCTGCACCAGGTCGGGAGGGTGCTCCAGGGGCCGAGCAGGGGGTTTGATGTCCTCAAAGACGGGGGTGTCTTCACCGGGTTCCCCCGACATGGTGATGGGCTTGAGCGGCGTAAACGCCAAGGCGTCCTCGGGGAGCGGGGTGCGCAGCACCAGCCCGCTGCTCATTCCTCCCGCGCCCCTCGTGCCCGCTCCCCCGGGGGGGGGGAAAACAAACCGGATTTAAAAATAATATTTAAAAAAAGGGAAAAAAATAGGGGGAGGAAAAAAAAAAAAAATAGGAAGGGGAAGGGAAAGGGGGGAAAAAACCCCAAAACCTGAAGGCACAGAGGCAAGCCGGAGCGAGTTGCTAATCCCGGGAGGCCAGGTGCCGGGTCGCGGGAAGGCTTTACCTGGCTGCGGGAGGAGGAACGCCAACCTGGAAGCGGCGGCGAGGCCGTGCCGAGCCAATCAGGCTCCCGCCGCCAGCCCCGCCGGCAGCTCCACCGGGCCACCGGCAGATAAAAGGCTGCCGGAGCGAGCGGGTGGCCGGGAGCTTCGCCATCGGCCATCTCTGCCATGGTGCCCAGCAGCACCCGCGTGGCACGGCGGCTCTCGCCGGGACGGAGGGACACGGTCCCACCGATGCCACCCCAGCCCCGGGCCCCCCGCTGGGGTCGGAGCCAACCTCCCCGAAGGGCCGGGATAACCCAGAGCAGGGAAACTCGCTCCCCTACGGAACCCCCCACGCTACAAGGGGCACATTTTAGTTTTTAAAAGCAACGCCTTTTTTTTTTTTTAATGAGAAAACGCCCTTTTCCAACGAATGGTTGATTTTTGTGCGAAAGCTGATTTTTAGAGACAAGGAGATTCCTGCTTGCTCGTGCTTCTCGTTCCCGGGGGAGGAAAAGGGAAGGATGAAAAATAAATAGATTAAGTGAAGGGGAAAAGGGAGAAACCTTGGGAAAAGAAAACAATGCCACGACAGCAAAGGAAAAGTTTCAAAGGTGCAGATCGGAGGGCACGGGGCTCTCCAGTGCCGCTCCTACGGAGAAACCAAGCAACTCTGGGTTTCTGGGGTGGTTTTTTTGGGGGGGGAGGGGAGCAGGGAAGGAGCATAAGAAGCCAGAGCAAAAAGGGAATAAAAATCACCTTTCTGGCCAAAAAAAAAGAATTAAAATAAAATAAAAGGCCATTTCTCCTCCGGACGCATCCCCAGCACCACCTGAGGAGCTGTGCTCTGTTGGGCTAAGCCAGAGCCCGGTCACTGGGGTCTTCTCTCGCTCTCTGTCCCCATCCACCCCAAATCAGCCCCAAGACCTCCCTTCCCCACTCTATAGTGCCCCCAGGACAGGATCCCCCGTGGGCTGTGCCCTTGCAGGGGGGGCTGCTGCTGTCACCCTCCCCTGGGAAACACCTTCCCCAAGGGCACCAGGTCTACGGAGTTGGCACAAAACACCCCCCAGCTGTGAGAAAGCTTTGCCCCGAGCAGGATGGGGCCCTTAATAAAGAGGGGGAAGGCAGGGTGGGCTAGGGCTCAGCAGGGTTTTAACACCCCCCGGCTTCCGGCAGCATAAAAGCGCAACAAATACGAAGGGTTTCTATCGACGCCAGACTTTGGACCGACGTCCGGCTCATGCTGAACAAGGGAAAGTATGGCTCTGGCGGCAGGGGAATGGGATGGACAGAAACGCTGAGCCCTTGGAAAAGCAAACGAGGGGGAACAGCTTGGGCTTTGCCAGGAGCATCTTCCCCACATGGCTTTGCTGTCCAGGGAAGCTGTGCTGCTGCTGGAGCAGCTCCCGGGGCAGGAGGGGCTCCGAGGTGGTGCCAGGGAGGGGGAGGACATCTCACCCTGCAGGGTGGTCAAATCCCACGGCCCAACGAAAGTGGGATGCTCGCAGCTGGGGGTGCCGGGGTGCGAGGGCTGCACCGTGCAAAGGCAGGCGTGGGGCCGGCTCTGCGGCACCATCTTCGGAGGAGTCGGGAACAGCAGCCGGAGCCCGCCTTGGAAAGCAGCAGGCCAGTGATCAACCATCGCACAGCCTTGAGGAACGCTCCGGTGTGTTGTTACGAATACAAGAACTTTGGGCAGAAGATACTGGAGTTAATGCCTGATAGAAGTCTCGCTGCTGAACTCGTTCGATATTCGGATGCAAATTTCAGTATTAGGCTCAGGAGACAATTTTGGTCCCATCGATCTTGTTTAGGATTTGGGGACAATCGTGTCATTGAATTTATAATAACCTATGGCACCTGGATAAGAACTCCTGCTGCGTAGAGACCACCGAACGCACCCATTCTTTCATCCTTAGCTGAGCACTCTCACAGACCAAGGCAAAGACTGAGATCTCCTAGAAGAGATCATCTAGATCTCCTCAAAGCAGCAGTCCTTCAAAGTCCCCACACAGAAGATCTCCATCTCGCCAGAAGCGATCAGCCCACCTTATGCATCCTTAAAGACTTCGGAGGGCTATATCACAATCCTGAATCAAAATTTAATATGGACTGGAAAATTCCTCAGTTTCCCCCTTGTCACCTAGAAGAAAGTCGCAAACCAGCCGTTCCAGAGAGAAGGTGCTCCTTACTGCTACCCGCATGCTTCTACGTACCAAGCGCAACTCATTCACTGTTATTTTGTGCCATCAAAAATAAACACGAGGCATCGTTACTTGACCTGGTCACGCCTGCTGGCTACCTACCTACATCATCATTTTTGAGTCTGGTATCGTTTATAGAAAAGGCAGTACCGGGTCCTGGGAGCATTTGGGACAACTTGACCCTTTGGAGTGTAGCTCACCGCCTACGGATGGGAGGCTCAACAGGGCTATCAGCCCCTCAACTTCAACGGGCAAACGGTTGGTATCAACGTCAGCAAGGATACCACGGAACTACTCCCAAGATTCCATCTCAGGAACGGGAACGAGGCAGAAGATGGTATCTCCGGGATCACAGGTACCTGATGAGTCCCACGGACTTGGACTTGACTGGGGCACAGACAGAATGGGTACAAGATGCAGCAAAGGCCCTCACTGGACTAAAGACGAAGGAGCCGGCCCTGGCACCACCTCATCTGCAAGCACCTCCAGGGCAAGCACCCCCATCCGTAGGGAATTGCCAGGGAACGAGTGCTAATGCAAATCCACCACAATCCTGGCACAAGTAGTGGGGTTGGGGTCTTGAGATTCCTTACAGCTGCTGGATCCAGAAACTGAAGCAAGAAACGGGAGATGTAAGAAACGAGGGAGAATTACAAGCAGCGACCAGCAGAGCAAACGTGGCATGGGTGAAGGTAAAAGAGACACCCCCAAGTCTCCAGCCACAAAACACATCGGTGAGGCCTGTTGTGACATCTGGGAATGGTTTGTCCTTACCGGCCTCTGGAACAGCATCCCATGGTACCCCAGGGACATCCATAGGGGAATCGCAGTGGGAGAGGGGGTCTGCACCCATAGAACATCCACCTACCACAGGGAAGTCGGAACCATCCCCGTGGCTGGTTGTGTTGTTAACAGGGCTACTGGAGGGCTGCTTCCTTGGGGGCAAAATCCTAGGAATACTACAGGAGCTTGCACGGTGGCCAACTTCCCTCAGTTTTCAAGGAAACCCCATAAAATGTCCTGGCCTAAGTTTGCGTGCCCAGACCTCAGGGCATTGCCCCTGTTATTGCCCCGAGGGTTCTCCTGGGCATCGCTGGATGTCTCCGTGGCTTTTTATCATATTCCTTTGAATCCTACTGCTGGGGTACCCAGATTGGAAGGGTTATGCACCTGTACACCCCCCACTGCTAGATGGGGATTGCCTGGAGAACTGCATCACAGCTCAGCGCTGCGAGAAAACCTGGAACTATACGAAGAACAAACCTTGATGCTGGCACAAAACTACGGCGACTGACGCTGTTGTTGCACCCCGCAGTCTTGGGCTTCTGGAATAGCCCTATGGGGATCAGCCTGAGCCCATTTCTCTTGTCTTTATCATCTACATTACTTGTTCGGTATTAAGGAAGCAATTCAACAGTGTTTTTATTTTTGCTTACACAGGTGATTTGGTGGTGGGATACAAGAGCCCTGTTCTTCTTCGTGCAGCAGTCCATCGTACTGCTCATCATTTATTGCCACTGCAAGTAAGTATAAATGCAGATAAAAGAAAAGTTTTCAGGCAAGTATACGTGTTTTCTTGGTTACCAACTGGGAAGGTTTGGAATTTTACCTAGCGATGATAAAATTTATAAATCAAAAGAGTTATTTTACTTTTCTCTCCATCCCACCACCAGGGCGCGGGCTCGCAGCAACGGGGCTGGGTGAACCCCGCTCTGGGAAGCGGGGTGCACGCCTGCCTGGCAGAGATCAACCTGGCAACGATTCCCCAAGGCAGAGCAGCTTCTCCTTCCAGGGATGGGCCAAAGCCATGCCCAGCACCCTTATCTGCCACCAGCCCCGCGGGAAGGGAAACAGCCTTGAGTCTATCCACGCCGCCGGGCACTTTGCTCCGCACGCCCCCGCTGCAGCCACCAAGGAGCTGCGCCCACGGGGCCAGGCGTGCTCCGACCGGTGTTGCTCTAAGGTCCCGTTTTGTCCGCACGTGCCACGCAACGCCGAGAACAGTGAGTCTTGCTTGGGCGAGGTACGGTGATAACGGCAGCTCTCCCATCACCCGGCTACGCAACCTCGTCGTTCCTCGGGTACGGAATCCCCTTAAGTGAGGGAAAGCTGGCATGGAGATGCCAAAGGGGGGTTGGGGAAGGGAGACCCTGTGAAGGGAGTGAGGGAGGGTCCGTGGCGGACCAAGGGCTGTAGCTGAAGTCTCCTTTGCAATGCAAAGGAGGGGATGGGGCTTGCTGGTGGGGGAGAACCAGGGAGCCAGACCCCGATTCTCCCTCCAGCACCGGGTGGGCATCGAGCACTTGGGATCAATGGGAACAGTGAGGAAGGACACCTGGGTCCTCCTCTCACCGGCGAGCAGAGGGTGCAGGAGCCAGGAGGTGAAGCCCTTGAGCTTGAGCTCAAAGGTGAGGAAGGCTCCCAAGTTTGAGGAAGTCTGGGTCAGGTTGAGAAATAAATCTCAGCTCCAACCTCACAAACCACCCCAGGCTCTGCTGGCAGCCAGAGGGACCCTCAGATGGTCCCCAGAGGCTCAGCCCCATCCTTGGATCTCACCAGTTGGTGGGTGACAGCCCAGCATCACAGCCCTGGTCCCATCCTCTCCTGGGGTCCCACAGCAGATTCCACCCAGGAGGTGGTGGCAGGCACATGGAAGGGGGGGGCCAGGCCCCAACTGGGGGGTTGCTGAGCCTTGCTTCCCTCCTGCAGCAGCTTTTCCTCACCCTGCTGCAGCCCCCAACTCATCCGTCCACCCCCAAAGCAGTGGCCAGAGCACCCACCTCTGGCTGCACCGCAGTGGACATCCCCAAGTCCTCTCCGAATCTGCCTCCCTGGGGCAAGGCCACGCCAGATTGGGGCCAGGAGCTCCCAGTTCAGCCTGGGTGCTGGTCAGGAGCCTTGTGGGAGATGCAGGCTGGCCAGGGAAGGGGGACACCACCCCCATAGCTGCCCTTCCACCACCACCACCACACAAAGGTCTGCAAAGCTGCCGGAGCAACCCGCGGCCTCCCCCTCTTCCCCACCGAAACCCAAAACCGCCTATTTTTGTCTTTTCCTTTCTCCTACTCAGGAGGTTTCCAGCCATCAAATCCTTCCCGGGAGCCCTTCAAAGGGAAAGCGGCCACCCCATCCACTTGCTAAACCAGTCTGAGCAGTGCTGGGCTGGGCTGGCAGGCAGGAGAGGCCCCCCACGCCCCCCCGGGACCGGGAAAGGGTCGAGAAACCAGCCGGAGGGACCTGGGGTGACCCCGGAACAAGGAGACGGGTGAGCATTGCGCCCCGTGGAATGACGGCATCGCCATCGCGCTCCCAGGGAGGCGGGGATGCCCCCCCCCAAGCAGGGACCCCCGGGCAGGCTGCAATTCCCCCCATGCAGCCGTTGCTCATCCACCGCGGGGGGGGGGGGGGGGGGAGGGGAGCGATTTTAGGATTGCTAAATTTTTATCCTGGCCCATGCTGTAAGGAGAAGCCAGGGACAAGGGCAGCTGGCTGATGGGGAAAGAACCCCTCGGAGCAGGGGAGGCCCCCCCAGTGTCCCCAGCAGGGCTGTGCTGGAGCATGGGGAGGGTATCGCACCCCCAGGCAGGGAAATTCGGCGGCTTCCCTGGAAGAGGAGGAGGGCGGTGAGGAAGCAGAAGGGCTGCGAGACTGAGGTGCATTTCCAGGACAAAAACCCCAGCCTTGGACCTTTGCCAAACCCAGAAAACAACCAAGGAGGAGGGGGGTGGGTGCGTGTGTGTGTGTGTGTGTCCCTGTGCTCCCACCTGGGCTGCGCCCACCCCAGGGTTGCAGGGATGGACCTGGGGGTCCTGCCAGAGGGTTTCTCCCACCAGCCCTGCACAAAGAACAAATAAACCCCGGACGAGGGAGACGTGATACGCACAGAGGGGTTTTAACAACCTGCCCTCCCCCAGCCCCACCTGGGAAGAGTGATGCCCAGAAAAATGAAGGTGATGGTGAGAGCCAGGCCTGCCCAAGCAGCCCCGGGAAAGCCCCCCCACCGCCCACCGAGGGAAAAAACCAAGCACAACCCCACCCAGCCGCTGGAGAATCCACCCAGAGGACGTGGTGCTGGGTGCCCACCCCACACCATGGGGTCCGGCAGCTCTGCAGCCGCCCTTGCCAAAGCTCGGTCACCACTTGCCCCAAAAGAGGGGGTGGCACAGACTCCCCTGGGGTTCACCTTGCTCTTGGTTGGACGTCAAGAAGGTATTGGAGGCTCACAGGCACATGGAAAAGTTCACCTGGGGGTGTCACAGGGTGAAGAGCTGGCCCTGCCCATCTCCAAAACAGCTTCTGGGTGACTCCAGGGTGCGGAAGCTTTGCCAAGGGCTGCCCGCAGCCTCGCTGGGGAGGTCAGGAGATGCACGGCCCCGGGGCACGGTGAGGGCCAGCAGCTCCCACCGAGCGGTAGCCCAGGGTTCATGGGGACCAGGCTGCTCCAAGGTCAAGCTGGGGAGCCAGCAGGGTCCATGGCTGCAGCAGGAAGAGCTGGAGGCCCCAGGCTGAGCCTAAATGGGCTCCTGGGCCCCTGGGTGGGGGGGTGGAGACCTCAGGTGAGGCTGGTTAGAGCAATTAAGGCCAATTAGCACCCTCATCCACCCCATGAGGTGAGGATGTGGGCCCCTGGGGAGGGGTTAGCACCCTGCTGCCTTTTTTGGCAGGACTTCAGCATCGTCATCTCCCGTAGAGCGATGCCCATGGCAGAGAGAGGACCCACATCCCTTTGCCACGTCCATTCAACATGGGGACCCCATGTGCCCCCCGCCCCATGCATGACCCCACACCCCTGCACCTCCTCCCAAAACCTGAGGGCTTCACCCCCCCTTCCTATCACCCACCCCAACGGCTCATCCACCCGTATGGCTGAGGTCCAGCACCACTGAAGGT
The DNA here is from genome assembly GCA_034008185.1 of Gorsachius magnificus. NCBI lineage: Eukaryota > Metazoa > Chordata > Aves > Pelecaniformes > Ardeidae > Gorsachius > Gorsachius magnificus. The sequence continues at coordinate 1,419,037 of CM067092.1, forward strand.
CTCCTAGAGACAGGAGAGAGGGTGAAGGGGGCAAAAGTGGGGGCGGATGGAACACGGGGCTTCCAGCAAGGGGTGCCAGCTTTGGGGGGGGGGGGGGTCCGAGGGCTTCCCCAGCTCATCCCTGGGTGAGGCGAGCAGGGCCAGGCAGGAGGGGTCTTTGCTGAGCGGGCTGGAGCGTTTCCCTCGCCTCCGTAAGGACACTCGGGCCATGATGCTCCGGCCGACTGCCCGGCCCCAGCCACACACAGGAGAGGCAAAGTGGGACGGACGGACAGACGGACAGATGGAGGCTTGTTTGGTGGTGGTGCAAGGGTAGGGCTAGCTTGGTGGGGTCCAATGCATCGCCCCAGATATTGCGGGGTGGCCCCAGAGACACACGGGGCACCCCCATCCCGTGCTGCCCCCCCACCCCCCCCATCACCAGGGTAAATATTTGCGGCAGCTCCTCAGCGCGGGAACCTTGCGAAACCCAGGGCACATTCTCATGGAGATGTCGCAGGTCTGGGTCCCCCTCATCAGCCTCCTCCTCCTCCTCCTCCTCCTCCTCATCCTCCTCCCAGCCAGCATCCATCACCCTGCAGGGCCCCTGCCATTGCACCCACTGGCAGGAAAATGGGGAACGGGAACGGATGGGGGGGAAAAACAGAGAAGGCGGCACTTTGACCCAAAACTGTGTTCCTGCCGGCACGAGCTCAGCCAGCGCTGGCACCTGAGAGAAGTGGGTGACAGCGTTTTCCTCTCCAGGGAAATGGCACAGCCGCGGCCGGTGGCTGGGAGGGGTGACATGGGGACACATGGGTGCCACGTGCCAGCCGTCTCCAGCACCGGTGCAGTGAGTTTCCCCCCTGCCAGGTCTCAGCACCCCTTCTGGGTACAACCCCAGCTCTGCCCCAGCCCCCGTCACCGCCAGCGTCCCTGCACAGGGGCCACAGCAGTTTCTCTGGGTCCCTTTGTTAATTTGGGAAGTGCTTTTGCGGATGGGTTCCCCTTTTGAAGCTGGCGCCGTGGGGTGTCGTTGCAGCCTCATCCCGGGGGCTGGGTCAAGTTTGGGCACAAACAGCTCAGGGGTTGACAGGCAAAGGCCAAAAGCTCGTGCAGCACCATCGCCTTGGGCTTGGTTTGGGGGTTTGGCCGAGGAAATGCCTCTTCTTGTTGCCATTTGCAGTTTGCTCCTCTGAAGCAGCCGGCAGGAGAGCAGTTCCTCTGCCCCGGCCGCTTCCACGGCGGCTCCGGAGCAACGTGGCTCCCTGGAAATCCATCACCTGCTCCCAGGCATTTGGGAGATTTTTGGCTGAGCTGCTTTAAAAGTCATTATTTGCTCTTTAAAAAGTCATTTTGACAGGATATCGAGCCAAGGGATGGCAGCAGGAGCCACGGCAGGAGGGGAGGATGCCGGGGGGTTTCGGCACCTCCCCCTGCCCAGGGTACAGTGGGGGGGGCACCACCCCCCTTCACCACCACCTCGGAGGGGTTTTTCCTCACCCTTCCCCACCTCGGGGGCCTAGGGGGGCGGGTTGGGGGTGCTGCAGCGGTGGATGAGGGACTGGCCTCGGGGGAGCCCCCCCCCCCCCCCCGCCATCGCAGGGGTCACTGCAGAATCCAACGGCAGGCCAAGGTGCCGGGGAGCATCCCGCTGGAGATGTTTAAAAGGAAGGAAAAGCCACGTTTTGCCACAGCTCTGGAATTTCTTCAGTTCCTGGGAAAGGGGAGAGCATTAAACCACGCCGTGGTGCTGCCCAGTTCGGGGGAGGCAGGAGAGCTCCGCTGCCCACGCTTCGCCC